>RHDR01000147.1:0-53268 GCA_009806295.1 Davidsoniella neocaledoniae
TTGTCAACATTCATTTTGGTTGCATGCTGTGTGCTGATCCAAGAGCCTCTTTTTTTGACAGATATGTATGCATTTGGAGGTGGGATAGTGGTTTGTATGATAATGGATAGGGGATACATATCTGACATATGCGCTGTTTTATGTGGTTGTGGTCACATACTTTATATTATCCTGTTCTTGCTAAGATATAAAGCGGTGGAGATCTGCATGTTTTTTTTTTTATTTTGCCCTAGAATTGGAGTAAACCTGATATAAAAGCAAAACGGCCCTCGGTTAGACGTGCCTTTCAAGATTATCTATCAATACCATTAATCTTCTTATCTGTATGTCTTTTTTTATTTTTTGTCTCAAGTCCTTTTATTTTTCAGCTTTCTTACTTATAATTTATACTCAACATGGAACACAAGTCTTTAACTATTAATCTCGATATTGGTAAATATTGCATATATCTTCCCTTGCCTGACGAGGTGGCTGATGACGCTAACGATTTCATTGATAGCATCACTTTATAGCTACTTTTTCTTCGTTGAGTTGAAAACGGTGATTCCTCAACTAGAGAGCCATGGAGTGACTATAAAGTACGCAAAACCAAACTGGAACTAGACCCTTCGGTTCTATATTGAATATCTAATTTGACGTACATAGCATTGTTCCGTTTTTCTTGGGCGGCGTAATGCATGGAAGCAGTAAGTGCTATCCAACATCATAGATACATCATAACCCGCTATCTTGAAGATGAATCTATGATAACGCTAACATATGGTGAACCTAAATCGATAGAGAACAACCCACCATGGCTGAACAAGGTCAAAAGAAGTTATCTCAATAAAGACGCCAAACGATCTGCTAGCCGCTTAGGAATCTCAGCCCATTTCCCAGAGAATTTCATGGCACGCGCCAACGACTTAGTCCCTCTACGTGCCTTACACTTCATAAAAGCCAGATACTCAAACACTCAATACATTGCCGCCTTCGACATGATGTTTCGTGAATTTTGGACATTGCCAAATGCCAATCTTAACGAACGCGAGGTCTTGCAAGGAGCACTTTTAAAAGTGGCAGGTTTCACAGAAGTAGATACGGCTCAGATCATGACGGCTGTTGATAGTCCAGAGATCAAGGCTTCGGTCAAGGAAGTTACGGATAGAGCTATCCAGCAGGGTGCTTTTGGAGCGCCTTGGACCGTTGCTAGAAGAGGTGAGGAGGAGGCATTTTTCTTCGGTAGTGATCGGTTGCATCATATGTATAGGTTCCTCAAACTTCCGTTTACTGACGTCACGCTGAGCACAAATTCAAAGCTTTAAGGGGTGGAAGAAGGAAAAAAAGAAAAGCGGTAATTGTTCTTAGAAAAACGTAGGTTTTCCTAATGGGGTATCTATATCGTGGTAGTCGTAATATACAGAGTAATTGTTAGTTGTAGATATGAGCCGGTTGCTAGATTTCTACAAAGTTTGCTGCTGAGTTCTCGCAGCCATGCGTGCTCGTCTGGCCTCATCATCTCTCTTCGCCTCAGTTCTAGCCAGGAAATCTTGCCGTTCGGTAAACGATCCCTTTGCCTTACCGGCCAACTGTAGTTCATCTTTGAGACCTTCCTTGTCAACATAGCCCGCCCAGTCCATCCTACTCTTCTCCACGGTGTTGAGTTTCTTGGCTGCTTGGCTAGAAGCTGCTCGAGAGTTCTCACGAGCCTGCATGCGTAAGGATACGGCGAGCTGTAGGTCTGCTCGTTTGGCAACTTGTTCGATGGCAGGTTCGAAGCGGGATCGGAAGGCTTTGCGTGGAATACGCTCTCTTGCGCTTTTTTCCTCTTTAGCTTTGGAGGCGGCATTGGCAAGGACGTTCGCGGCTTCGCTGGGCGTTAGAGAGTCGAGATATAGGCGTGCTTCGGCGGAATCTCGTGGTACAACCTTTTCTTCGGTGTGGATTTGCCGGCAAAATTGTATTTGCGTTTGATTGTGATGTTCTCTGGTAGGTCGGTAGTAGTGCTAGTCGTTGGTATCGCGGGTGTATTTTCGGGTTCTGGGTCGGCGGGCGGTGTTTCTGTGACTGCTTCGGCAGCCTTGGCGGGATTCTGGGGGAAGACGGTGCCGGCCATCATATTGGCGAACATAGCATCGACATCGATTGTAACGGGACCAGACGGCAATTCAACCTTGCGCTCTGATTTTCTGTGATGGGTTAGCGCTAGTCCAATGTGCGGTGGCTTCAATCTATAGATGGTTGCACATACTCGGCTATTCGTTGACGACGAGTCTTGATAAATCCGCCCTCGCCGCCCTCGTCATCTTTGTCTGCTGCGTGTCGGCGTTTCCGCTTGCCCTTCGTGATGATGGCCTCATCGCCGGAGTTTTCAAACCCATCGCTGTCATTTCCGGCAGCACCTTTTTGCTTCTTCTCCTTTGCGCCTTTAGCAATGGGCTCTGTAGAGCCATGTTTCGAGGTGGTGCCGGTGTTTGTAGGCTCGTCGTTGTCGTCGTCGCCGTCCGATTCGCTCATAGACGCATTGCCGACATTATCGTCAGGCGCGAAGTCTGAATCTTCGGCTGAGTTATATTCTTCATCCTCATTTGGGATATTTTCTGTGGGTGGCGGCATTGCGATGGCCGAATTTGCGATCTTTTTGTGTCGATGATTTAGAAAGTGACGATGCTGCTTTTTTTGGTGGTGAAATTAATTCTGCCGGTCGTGCTTGAATATGGAAGGATTGCGATTATCATTGCGCGCCCAGCATTATTATGTGGTCCAAAAGTATGCTGACACCAAATTCCATATGAATATCACACAGCCTGCGAATGCCGATGCTGTGGCTTCAATTAATTTATAATGTATCTTGTCTTGGCTTTAGGCCATCATTGTCAATATCCCCCCGCCTTGATATAAAATAGCCTGCAGTGTCATTTGTAGCTTCAGCATAGCTATCAAAATCGCAATCATAGCCATACCTATCTACTTGCCTTACCGAATAACTTAGAGACGACGCACTTATACGGGTCGAGATGTCGCTCACGCCTGAAGAACGAGAATTCTTTGTGCAGAATGGGTGGCTGCACCTGAAAGGCTGCTTTACTCGCGAGCAGGCCGAGAACATAACCGGAAATGTCTGGCAGAGGCTCGGCATGGACCCTAATGACAAATCGACGTGGAACCAGGACAAGATTCACATGCCAGGCCACCAGACCTTCAATGCCCAGGAACTAGCACCCAAAGCGTGGGCTGCTATCTGCGAGCTGTGTGGAGGAGAAGACAGAATCCATGACTGGGCGAAATGGTGGCAGGACGCCTTGATCGTCAATCTGGGAAGTGCCGACAAAGAGGGAGCCCCCGATAGCCCTCACGATCTCTGGGGATGGCATGTTGACGGCGATTTCTTCGTGCACTATCTCGATAGCCCGGAACAGGGTCTGCTCGTCATCCCATTGTTCACGGACATTGCACCTGGTGCCGGCGGTACGATAATCTGCCCAGAAGCTATGCCTAAGCTGGCCAGACACCTGTACGACCACCCAGAAGGCGTCTCGCCGCTAATGGACACACGGGATTCTCCGGACTTCCGCAACATTGAGATTGGAAAGGGAACTACATGGTACAACGATGTTGCTCATAGCGTAAGTCAGAGGCACTGATTCTTACATGAACCAATAACTGACCCTGCCACAGTGTATCAACTTCATCGAAGCTAGCGGCAATGTTGGTGATGTCTTTTTGCTACACCCTTTGATCGTTCATTCGGCTTCAAACAACCCCTTGAGACACCTAAGAATCATAACCAACCCGCCTGTTGGCCTACGGGAACCCTTCAAGTTCTATCGCCCAGATGGAAACTACAGTCTGGTCGAGCGGTCGACTCTTCGGGCGCTGGGCCGCGATGACTTGGCTGGCTGGGAGATCACACGGCCACGTGAGGAAGTGATCCCACACAGAATTAGAGTCCAGCAGCAGATGAAGCAAGAGGAAGAAGCTCGTATGAGAGCTTAAGACAACAGATGTGCTGACTTGTTTATGTATAAGTTTTTAGCTTTGTGTAAAATGTTATATATTGTCGTGATTATTTGATATATGGAGCCAAACTAATTGCCTGAACAGGCAGCATATTAATTATGGAGCCAGCTAGCTTGCTCTCTTCACCGCCTTCCTAATACATAAAAAATCTTTAGACACCTTCGAAAGTTTAGGAACTTATTGTTTTGCGCAACCCACGATCACCAATATTGAGCAAATCTATTATATCTATCATTAGCTTATCTTTCAATCCATATTTTGGTCTAATTCAACATGAGCGACGATGATATCGAGGTAGAAATGCCTGATTTGGCGCCTGATGATCCGATGCGCGCCTTCCTTCCGAAATCTTTCGGCAAACAGTCTAAACAAACCAACATTGCGGCACAAATAGACCGAAGTAAACGATCTATCGCGAAAGAACCCGTTAAGGCGCAAGCGAAGAATCTCGTTGGATACGGAAACTCAGACTCCGAAGACGATTCTGGTGATGATTCGAGTGACGACTATGGCCCGAAACCCCAGACAGCACCCATCAACGATGACGATGACGACGATGATGACGACGATGACGATTCGGACGACGAAGAGGATTCCCAGTATCACATGAGATGATCTTGAAGACACACGAACGTGCAGTCACTACAGTATCCATGGATCCAGCCGGCGGACGTCTCATCTCAGCATCTATGGACTGCAACGTCAAATTACACGACTTTGCTTCCATGACGCCTACAACGATCCGTGCCTTCCGCACCATCGATCCATGGGATGCCAAGCCACGAAATGGAAACGGAGACTCACATCCCATCTACCATGTTGAATTCAACCCATTATCTGGCGGAGTCTTCCTTGTGACCTCGGCACATCCTCAGGCTAAGCTACTCTCTCGTGATGGCGATGTCGTGACCGAGTTCGTCAAGGGTGATATGTATCTGCGTGATATGCACAACACCACGGGCCATATCTCAGAAATCACCACGGGAACATGGAGTCCTACAGATCGCAACCTTTTGGTTACTGCTGGAACGGATAGTACTCTGCGTATATGGGACGTGAATCACCGTCGCAAGCAAAAGGACATCATCGTATGGAAATCTAAGAGTGCCGGCCAGGCTGGACGAATCAAGGTGACGGCCGTGTCTTGGTCTCAATCAGCACCCTCTGGTACCGACAGTGTGCTAGTGGCTGCTGCTCTTGATGGCTCGCTGGCCGTCTACAATGGAAACGGCCCTTTCTGGAGACCAAGTACTGAAGTCCGGGACGCCCATACCGTTGGTACTTGGACTTCTGGAATCGATGTATCCTCTGATGGGCGTATGGTGGTCACTCGTGGTGGTGACGACAAAATCAAGCTATGGGACATGCGCAAGTTCACTAAGCCCCTAGTCGAAATCTATCATCCCTCAGCACCAGAAGCATACCCCATGTCCAATATCAAGTATGCGCCCGACTCGACCTCGATCATCACAGGCTCTCCAGATGGAAACCTCCACATCTTGAATCCAGCAAACCTGAAACCCGAGCTAGTGACTCCTGTCACGCCCGGTTCTCCCATTATCACAGTCGACTGGCATCCCAAAATCAACCAGATCGTCACGACATCTGCAAACTCCGAGGTGCACGTTCTATACAATCCCACAATGTCAAATCGCGGTGCTGTCGAAGTCATGTCTCGCGCCCCCAAGAAACGCCATATCGACGACGACCCCTCGCGTACTGTTGACCAGGCAATCGGTCTTTCAGGTGATGCCATCGTTAATCCTAACGGAATCCTCCCTGGAAGCCGCATGTCTACTGCAGGCAAGAATAAAGACCCGCGTAGACCACAGGTTCAGAACAAGACGCCGTTCCTCAAGAATCAGCCTGACGAGAAACACATCACTGAAAATATCCCCTTGGCAAAGATGTTGCATGAGGACCCTCGTGAGGCCCTACTGAAGTATGCCGATATCGCCAAAAAGGACCCCATGTTCACAAAGGCGTGGAACGAGACACAGCCGGAAACGCAGTATGCTGAGGCTAGTGATAATGAAGAAGAGGAGCCGCAGCGCAAAAAACTTAGAAAGTAAGTCTGTAAATCTAAGCATATATAAAGTACTACAATAATGTAACAGACATATCACCAGCACGATCTTGATATATCTTTATGAATCTCTAAACTGTTCTAACCTTTGAATTGGTGATAAGTATATATATATATGTATATATACTCATATTAATGGCCACTAGCCTTCATAAATCTATTAACAAATGTCTTCTTAACCCTAGCTTTGAAATTGAACTCTCTGGGCGAAGAAGACTTGGTTTGTCCGCTCGTATAAGTATCGTATTGACCATGACTCTGATTGACAACTGGCCGATGTCTTTCGTTGCGGTCTTGCTCTTCGCGCTTGCGCTCAACATCCCACCACATATCTGCTGTGAGATCTTCATACGTACAGTACTTGAACCCTATATTGCTTAGGGTTATGTCGATGGCTTCATCGAACAGCAACGACGAAGAACTACTAGTTGAAGGAAGAATCCTCTTGTAAGAAACTATACTTGGGAGACGCCGTACCTGTTTCGTGACGGTGTATTTTCGTTTGGGATAAGGTGTGAGAATAAAATTGTCTAGAGTCTTTTGCGGCAAATACTTCAGCCGGTTGATGACGATGGATGGGATGATTTTCTCGTTAGGCGGAGAGACTGGTTGATTCCGCGGTACAGCCGAAATATAGCGTGGGGGAGAAGCTATCTCTGAAGCAGCAGAATTCCTCGCTAGCTCATGCTTGTGATTCTCTCGCTCCTGAAGAAACTCATCGAATTCAGTCCTGCGCACGAGTAAGGGCGGACCATAAACTTGTTTCGAAGCCGGTCTCGGTCTCGCAAGCTCTAGCACTAGCGTAGCTTGCTTCGAGATGGAATTCTGACTATCCACAGCATGGGATCGAAGTGGCGCATCGCTGAGTTGGTTGATGGTGATGGTGTTTAGAGGACGAGTGATGGACCCGGCTTTACACCGATCGGCGCTACGGCGTGTTACAGAGCTTTCTGTACGCGAAGGGACAATACGACGGCTCGTCTGGATGTTGAGCCGACGAATGAGGTAGTCCAAGGGCACCTTCTTAGTGATGTCTAAAGGCAGTATCTTCGTGATGTCAGTGGTACTCGATGGCAACGCCTCGGGCCCGGCAAGCGAGAGGGCGTCGAAGGCACTCGCCAAGCTTTGGAGACTGGCTATACTAGCACAGGAATTGCGGGGTGGATCATAGACGAGCTGCGAAGAGCGGGGTGGACGAGGCCGCCAAAAAGCCGATGGTGAAGAAGAATGGCTATGCAGACTTGAACTATCAAGGCTGTTGCTAGCGGGCGCCACAGAGCTCGTGCTTGCCAAGCCACGGGCTCTTGCTGATGGGGTGTTGAGCGATTTGATAACTGCTAAGCGGCGACTGGACGCCACAGTGTCCTGGTGGAAGTCGAGATCAGAGGAGATCTTGCTATCTTGATAATAGCCCCCACACGATGGAGGGGGGGCAATCTTCGAGACGCCGCGCGTTGTTAATAAACTCGGTACAGTAACAGAAGCTACACTCGTTGACGCTAACACTTTGCTGTTGCCGATACGATATACATCATCGTTATGGACTTCAGAGCTCCTATATGCGGATATGCTCTTGAAAGGCGAGAGGCTAGAGCACGATCGATTCACTCTATTTTGCACCGACATATTCCATGGGCTTTGGAGGCCTGAAATGGTGTTGCAAGAGTACACAATGGAGCGGCTGGCTTCGGAATGTGGCGAATACATGACGAAGATGGTTGGTAGTGAAGAGTTGTCATGTTGAAAAAGCTCATGAAGTCTCGAAGGGAAAGATTTTATATGCAGATTTTGAACATGACTCATTAAGTGTTGCCATGCTATTTGCTATGAATGTCGTATCTTGTCGAATGTAGCAATCGCATGATTCTATCAATGAGATAAATATCTGTTCGTGACTCATTATCTCATCCCATCTCTCTCTTTTGAAGGCGGACACTTCTCTTTGACATAAAGATAGACTTGTCCAAAAATGTGTATCATGGCTTCCTATATGTGCTTACTAAGCAAACATAGTGGTGAGCCGAGAAAAACAGTGACGTCACGTGGCTTTTGGCTTGATATCGCTGTAGCACCTAAAAACATGATGGTTCCGCCCCGCTTCACGTTTGGGCCCGCCAGTAAGAGCTTAAAGTAAAACTTAGCAAGCTAAGGTAAAATCAAAGTAAAAGGTAATGGTAAAGGTCGAGTGGAAGTCAAAGGTAATTGTAATGTCAAAGTCAACAGCATAGGAGCCCTAAAAGTCTAGACAAGGCAAAGGTAGACTAGACCCTAAGGACGAAGACGAAAAGAGAGGGGAGTAGTCAGCTGCTATACTTGGCTATTGTTCCAAACTTGCTGCGAAGTTACTAAGAAGACTTGAAAGTTATCTTTCTGAGAAGTTATTAATTTGATATAAACGTTGCTTATTAGAGAGATGGCAGTTGTCGAAAGTGCTTATGCAGGGCTTTCTACAACATGGGAGCATGGAGACAATAAATAAAAAAAATCCTGTTAGTATCCCATATAAAGGAACTAGTGCTAGTTCAAGGGCCCAAACAAAAAAAAAAGGGTCACACTACTTATACTATCTTTAGTTAAAAGTACTTACATACTTACCGGGATGGGAGAAAGTCGATCGACCTTAAGTCACGACCTATCCGCATGACTATAAAAATATACAATACAATACTGGCTTGACTGAAATCTAATAGCTATCTTTTCTAAAACGTATGAATCTAAAGGGTCTTGATATCAACACTACAGATGCAATTCTTGATTGTCATACAACCTTTAAATCGTTATTAACCATTTTCACTATTATCTAGCTACATAAATATGTATGTTTACTGCTATAACTAAACTGTAGACACGGTAAAAGGCCCTTTGCTAGTCTATGACGCTTTAATAAAGCTATGATTCTTAACTTTTCATCTCTATATAACCGTACATATTTAATATTTTTTTATGTATGATCTAGTTATTGCTATTGATACAAAATGTAGGGTGGTAAACATATGAATCAAATAAAGGGGGTAATCAATCTATCACACGTGGGAATATTCATAGTTGACAACCTTGTATTATGATACTACTAAAACGTTTAAAAACCAAACAGGCCCTTCTTCACCTTCACTCTACAGCCATTCGAGTTTGCATAGGATAATACCGCTTTGCCTTTCGCTCCGAAACTACATTGGCATGACCAAATTCTCTTTTCCTTGACGGTGGTATTTACTGAATTGTAGCCCTGTCGAAATCAATGACCATGAGTTTCTTTGTTTGGGTATCAAAGAGAACATTCCTAGCCTCCAGGTCTCCATGTTCAACACCATAGTACGTGATTTGCTGGATAATGGGGTCCAGATATTCGTAATGTACATCATCAAGTCTTTGAACACGTTCTCCAGAATAAGCCATCAAGAGAACATGTCTACAACCATGAAACCGAACCAACAGGCTCTGTTTGATATCAATCTTACCAAGACAGACTGGAATAGACTTGCCCTGGAGATGCTTTAGTCTTGAGTAGACATTAATCTCATTCTGAAGCAACTGGAGAGACTCTGTTTCAATAGCTTTGCCAACCAGAGTGTACCCAAATGAATGTGCAGTGACCTTGACTAGATCTCCAATAGCACCATATTGTCTCAACACAATAAGATCGTTGTCGAGATTAGTATCCATCTGAAACTTGATAGTCTCCAGAATTTGAGAGACCTCAATGGCATGCTTATTCGAGGCAGTATCTGCGTTTGCCTTTCTGTGAAGTGAAACATTAGGACAATATTCATCGAGACTCTGTTGATGCACAAGGCTATATAGGCACTGCTGTGTGCAGTATCTCTCACGTGGAGGTCGTATAGGTAGAGAGCCAGTAATCTGATGATCTGATGCTGCTGAGCCAAGGCTGTTGTTGGTACTACTACTAGTGTTGCTGTCTGGGCTATCACTGTGAGATTGATCTCCATAGCGGTCAGGTAGGTAGATGAATCTAGATTTCCGATCAGCCTGTATTTGTTGGCTATCTAATGGCTGTTCAAGGGACAAAAGTGATAGTGTCAAGATATGGGCAACTGGTGTCTGCTTGATAGCATCAATCTGTGCTTCAATGACCTGGGGATCTTAAGGACCATCTTCCTGTGTACGGAGTGGTATACTAGATATAGACTCTCGAGGGATAGAAAGATAGTAGGATAATATACTGTGATCCAATATGACATGGCATAATTCTTGTCTTTTAACCATGACATAATTTTACTCAATATTTCAGTCCCTTCTCTAAATCTTATACTACATAGCTATCTATTCATTAGTCGTTTTATGTCTTTATGTATCACGTGAATCTGACCCTAGTGAATCGTTAGAAATTGAGGAAAAGCTAATTAGAGCTCTGGATGAAGGCGATATGTCTCTGCCGTCATCAGGGCCCAAAGGTTCTCTTTAAGGTTGAGGTCTAATGAATAAGGTGACCAAGCCATGACTTCTACACCCATCTCTTCAAAAAGGTTTGTAACACGAGCTGGATGAAACCAGGAAGAACAGCACTATAAAGGTCTCTCATTTTTTATCCCATCGCTGTGCCATCAAACGTGACAAGGTCCATACGAGCTTTGTAACCGAAGAATACTTAGAACATCTGGCGAATCCCACCTTGTCTCTTATACTTGGAAACATATCCTTGCTCTAGCTGCTCTTGCGGATCCAGGAAAGTCCATTTACAGCGAGCACCAACACCTTGTACGACTTGACACTCATCGCTCCATTTAACATGCTTCCAATTGACGTTATGATATTATGGAGCCATTTAAGTCGCTGCCTTGCCAGGTGATCCGCAAGAAGACCTTCTCATAGTTGTACCCACTTCTTTATTCTTGCCTGCATCTCTTATGGTATTTTGTAGAGTCCGAAGGGAGCAGGTATTGCCAATAGAATTTAACAGGTGGAGGTGTGAGATATTCTCGTACTTTATTATGGCGTATACTTGGTCTCGTTGCTCGTTGCTCGGCTGTTATTGCTCTTGGTTAGTCCGATCGTGGACGGCTGTGATTGTTGGCACAGTATTTTGCGGAGTAGACAGTTGATTTGATCTTAGAGAGATTAACTTCAGGAAATGCATCTTGAATTTGTCGAAATTTGAAGCCTTGTCTTTTCAAGCGATCAAATTTCAAGATCGTATTTGAGGTGAAAGCTCCTTGTCGCGAACCATTGTGATTGTGATTGCGATAGTGTTGATTTTGATTGATGTATTGTATTGTTGACAAGCTAAAGTGTAATCTTTGTGTTGACTTCCTGATAACTACACATTTTTTCCTTTTTGAATAACAGAATATATCTATGTAAGTAAAAGGCTGGATAATACATATGTAGTTATCAATGATGAATAACTAGCTAACTATATATTTCTAATTATTTACACTGTTTATCTTTGTGGCTTAAAACTGTGATGTAACATACATAAAAGAAGATATCTTAGCCTCTTGTAGCCTAGAGCCTACATGGTGACCTTCAGGGGAGGTGTAGAACTACCGGCATCTTACTGTATAAATCGCAAGCAAGGTAACATACATGCAAGACAGTCAAATTCTATCAAGTTTATAAGTCCAAGATCAAGAAGCAAGAAATACTATAGATAAAGACAACTATGTATGCACAAGTGGAAAGAGTTTAATTAGAAACAGTAGTAGGGGCTATAGTAGAAACTATGGTAGAAACCACATGACATAGAATAGTGACTAGCAAGTGTAGATTAGCAAGTGTAGCAACTGTAGAAATATAGAACAGCAATAAGGTCTCTTATACTAAAAAGACTCCAAAGATCTTTGAATGCATTGTTTTATCACCTTTAACTAGTTAACTTATTTTGATAATCCTCATTCATGATATTGAGATGGAAGAGAGAAGTAGCATAAGAATGTCACAACTTATATAAGTTATACCACATCATGAAAAAAACATGACTCTATCCCCCAATTTCCCCTAAGCTATAAAAAGGATAATATAAAAGGAAGGCAGTTGGACAATCTTGTAAGACACAGGCATGGCTGTCATATGTTTTACAGCCCCATAGATTTTATCCCTTATATGACCAAGTAGAACACAATGGAGACAAATCTTGCTACAATCTCATAATTACAAACCGAACTTAATGGTGGAATAGCATTAATTTGAAGACTTTGACTGAATAACAAGTCTTGATCAATATTTGAAGCTATATATTGTATTCCAAAGTGCACAAATACGGTTGTATCCAACACTCTAGTTTTGTAATTTGAGAAGGCCTAGTAACCTACTAGATGGCTTGTCCTGTTGGTGATTCTTACATGTGGGTTTTTGATTTCTTTTTTTCATTGCCACAACAATAAAAGATGGTGTTTAAGACGGACTTAGTTTTAGTCCAGACATATAATTGCTCCAAATAATTATCACTAGCAAAATCTGAGTTCACTTAGACTTTGCGTTTGACTTTTCTTTCTTTGATGCTTTCGAAATCCAAGTCGAAGAGAGCAAAGAGTAGAAAATAAAGAAAAAAATGTAGGAAGGGAAAGCTAAAAAGTTCATATCAAGTCTAAAGTCGCAAGAAAAAATCAAGGTAAGGGCAAAGTCTGAGTTTCAAACTCAGATTGTCAATCAATCAAGTCAAGTCGAGGGTCGAAAAAGGATTAAGCTAAAATAGCAAAAGATCAAGTGATAGAAGATAAGAGATGGGATATCAAATCGAGAATGATTAGATATGATAAGATACAATTCTCTTGTCTATCTTATCTTATCATGGCCAATGGTAAGAGAGTGCTTGGACCCATAAAAACATGAAAGTAGCTTCAGACCTGCCTTTATTTTGCTCCAGAATCTACGGTTTTTTCACGTACAGACTCTCTAGACAAGGTTTAAGCTGTTTTCGAAACCCCTCCACATTGCATTTGCCAGCCATCAAAGCGTAGTTATTTTTCCTGGCAATCGAACCCATTGCGATCTCAGATTGCGATCTCAGAGACGGGATTCCACGCTATACGTAGGACTTATTGTTTGCTTCATTGTTTACTCTATCATCACATATCTCCAGCAATGTCTAGACCCCCCGAGGTGATCCGCATCAAGCGGAAGAGAGACGATGATTCTCCTCTAACATTCCTGGGTGAGTAAGACAAAAATGTCTAGGTGGCCGACGATCCAGATTGAACATAGATTCTGGTTTTCGATTTCAAATGGAGATTTGTAGATCGCTAACGTCACATTTTGAATTTGCCGCTTCAGAGCTCGATGCCGATGGGAACAAACGTGCCCGCAGCGCCAGCAACTGGGTGTACAAGCGTCGTGCGCCCATAACACCCGTCGCACCATCAGCCAAAGCCAAGCCCGTGGTTCCTATCGGTGATGTGCGTCCCACTATTCAGACGTCACAGCCCGGCGACGAACTACGGAAAGACAAGACGCCCAAGAGATCTCCCGGCGGTGCCAAGAAGCGTCGAGGCGGCCAGTTCTCCCCTTCTTCAGACAACGACGACGACGACGATGACGATGCCGTGCAGCAACGAACCTTCCATATATCCAAGGCTGATACGGAGAGGCTCAAGTCGTACTCGTCGCAGAGTTCGCTATCGGGCATGAAGCGCCGTAGTAATACTGTCGTGTTTATCGAGCGCGATATGAAGAAGATGCGTGCTGTCAGTCAGGGCAGAGTTCCCGTAGAGCCCATGTCTCCGATTAAAGGAGACGAAGATGGCAGTGTCGATGTTCCCGTACCAGCAACGCCGTCTACCCAACAGCGTCGCCCCGTAGCCATTCCGCACGCCAGACTTCCACCCATCGAGCGACCAATAGTAGCAACGCCTGACCTCGATAAAATGGCCAATGTCATGAACCAATGGGCCCTGGAAGTCACTCTCCAACAAGGCCAGCCTACATCAACATCAACAACAACAACACCATCCTCTACAACTCCAGTTCCAACAGCAACGAAACAAAAGAAGCCAATGTCGAGATTTAAGCCTAAGCCTAAGCCTAAGCCTGCTGCGTCGCCTGTTGCCAGTAACTCCGGTTTAGCCGAAGCTGCAGCTATTACGCGGGTTACGCCACAGGCCGATAATGGCGAGGACAGCGATGACGAGTCGTACGTGGAAGAGGAATACCACATCGTGGATGCTCGTGCTGTTCCTACTGACGTCCCGCGCCATATGATTGGTCGGCTAGTTATCGATCAAGACGAACAAGAGTACTTCTACGAAGAGCGGAACACGCAAATGCTAGGCTACGAGTCGGACGATTCAGACGAAATGGTAAGCTTCTCATAAACAAAAATTTCACCTTCCCCTCCCTTTGGTGTATACATGGTATCTGTCAAAAATCTCTTGAATTTCATGGCACATTCTCCCTTGGCGCTTCATGGAACTATCCGAAGAACCATATGAGATGAGTGAGAATCCTTTTATACCTGATTATACCTAAATTTCTAACTTGATCGCCGTTCTTTGTAGCCGAAAACCATTATGGAAATGACTATCCTGACCAAGAACTCGAGTCTGACTCTGATGACGGTGGTGTATGGGGTACCGAATATAACGCTAATGAAGAATACGACGAGCAAATGGTCGGCTCTGATATAGAAGATGACAATTGGATTAGTGTGCGGGGGAATAGAAGCAATGATTATGGTTTCGACTCTGAAGATGTAGAAAAAAGAGATGCGCAACTTCTTGATCGTATCCGCCGGTTCAACCAAGCCGTTAATAAGCATGGCGGGTTTTAACCACAGTTGCTAATAAGCGGTTTTCTTCTTTCATAATCCGTGCTATATCATATTAGATATACCAAGTACCAACTACCAGTTTGTATATATTGTCTTAAACAACTTTGATCGGACACAAACCATGCCAAGTGACGGGAACTCAAATTATTTACTTATGGCCAAAGGCCTTGATATACGTATATTCGTAATATTGCTATCTATCATGTACTGTGAAGGGTCTCAAAAAAGTAGAGGGATCAAGGTATGAAGCCATGCCTTAGAATGAATAGGACCGTAAACAACAGAGATACAAAGCAAATCCCATGCCAACCATAATGGCGTAACAAGCCATCGATTAAACAAAAAGGATAGGACAGTTCTTGGAGATAAAAAAAAATAAACAGATAACAGCCCTGGGTAATTTGATAGAAGGTAACCAAGAAAAAAAAAAACCTCCCTCCCCCATGATACAAATAAAAGCCTATTTCCATCCGAAAAAAAATGATACCGTGAATTGAGTAAAAAAAAGATAATTCAATAAGAAATAATGAACGTGTGATGATGAAGTCCAAACTGTAGAGTGAGTGTGATCCTGAGATCCAGATAGTGTAAAGAAAATGTGAAAAAAAAAAAAATTGAGTGGATTTTGGCCTTGAGCATAACAGATCAAGTCACGTACAAGTGATATGAAATAACGGCCAAAAGATATAAAGAAGATAAACGAAAGAATGCTGAGTTGCTGCCGAACCGTAATTTTCACCCGGATATAGACCCTTGTTATAAAGAGCCTAGTGCGTCTTTGTAGTTACGCAAGAAGGGCGCCGAATAGTTCATGAGGAGGCGTCAAAAGAGAAAGAGTGGCACTAAGAGGATATGATAAAAGAGAAGGTAGAATAGTGAGGAGAGATGGGGAGCACAAGAACAAGACACTCAATATAGAGGGCCAGGACTAGAAAGTGGACTAGGCAATGATTCCATAGCCTTCTTGCGTAGTTTCACTTGTTGGCGTTGTAACTTATGGCGCATTCCCTTATCCCAGATCCGTATTTTATCAGCCTGCTCAACCCAAGGGTAGTCTAGAGCAGCATCTGGGTAACGGCCGAGGAGGCCGATCTTCTCTCCTTGTGCACGAATGGGGTGGACATAAGTTTCGAAGCGTTCTTGAGCAGTGTTGTAGATGAGGTTTCCCTCGTTGTCAGTTTGCGGAAAGACCTTGTTTTCGCGGTACATGACGCCCTGGAGACCGGCGGTTCCACGGTTTTGATCGCTGGGGAACAAGCTGCAGTAACGATCCAGCGTGTCATTCCAACTGAGCTTCTTGTCGATGAAAGTGTACAAACAGAAGTGAATCTGCTCCGGTGTGTATTCTTTGTTGTAGCGGGGTTTGGCTAGCTTCAACCGACGACGTTGGGAGATGGTTTGAGGGCGGTAGCTTGGGCTGATGTAGTTGGGAGGATAGCCCGTTACGGGACCATGAGACTGGCCATGGTTGTATGCTACTAATGGCCCTTGGCGAGGAGGGCTGGCAGGGCGGGGAGAGTATGAGTGAGAGTGACTAGAAGATGGTTGTGAGTAGTATGTTGACGGGCGATACTCTGGGTGGACAGGCTCAGCAGCGTGGTGTACCACTTGCTCAGCTTGAATGCTCTCCTGGCGAGTCTTCTCAACAGTGTCGATCAGGCTTTGCATGGAGGAAGAGAAATACCTACCAGTATACATTAGCAACGGTACTCAGGGATAGTTTTGAAGACTCTCTTTGGGGGCATAAAGATAGATGACTTACTGGACTGGACAGAAGCAGAAGCAGGCTCAGACCAGCTTGGACGAGAGCGCTCGCTGAAGCTTTGGTAGGAAGTAGATGACTCAGCGAAGCTAGTACGATAGCTTACGTAGCGAGGGCTTGTAAAGTGAGAAGACTGGTCCATGGAGGAAAGGTTGTAGACGGGTGAAAGAGAGGGTGAATGGGAGATCTCTGGTTCAGAGTATCTAGAGCTTGTAGAGCTCTGTGAAATGCTCGAACGCTCAGAACTGCCCATGATGAAATTGACACTACCACGAGGGTCGGTCCTCTGAGAGGAGCTGTGGTGAGTGTTTGTACCGTAGGGGTCGCTCATTGTTTTAGATCGAATAACACAGTCGTTCATAGTGGATATGTGAAGATATGGAGTGAAAGTGGAAGAGAATGAGCAGACTAGAGGTTAAGAGAAGGAGAGACCTCTGGATGTTATATATCTGAATATATCAGATGGCAGTTGCCGGCTCCGTGATTGTGCTATAGGAGCTGTACAGCAGGTGTGCTTTCTTGATAAAGAGTTTGTGCTGGAGCCAAACAGAGAAGCAACAAGGGGATGACTAAGAAAGTCGGGTCGTAAGAATGCCTTGGTTACGGTTATAGAACGAAGTATATCTAGTAGAATGAAGAACAGAAACTCGATGAGCTTGAGCCAGATTATCTCAAGTTGTTACAAGTGGTTTGTTAAACAAAGGTCAAAGAAGATTGAGAGTCAAAGGGCGTCAAGGTATAAATACGGTTGAACGCTGAGAGTGCGAAGATGTAGATGTGAAGAGGTCGCCTGAGATCTGATGGAATGAACTTGGGGCGATGGTATCTTGAAGTAATATAATAGAGTGACAGAACATGAAAGTGGTTACTAAAGTATGCCCCAGTCTAGATCGACAAGGTGGGTGGTAGTCGAGGTTATATAGATGTAGAAATCAACATCTCAGTTTGAGTTCGAGGAGTAGGATGGCAGACGGGGACGGAAGAGGCAAAGAAAAGAAAAATCAGAAAAATCAAAATAAAAGGTTTTAAAGAAAAATCTGGAGAAAAAAAAGAGAGAAAAGAAAGATGGATAAAAGATCAATAGGACGGACAGCAGGGTAGTTGTCAGCCAAACCAAGCTTTCTCAACTTGTAGATTGACTAGTCCTCTACTACTATAGCACCCGTTCTTGTTTAGTACACCACCATCAAATATTCAGTTGCGATGGGGTGGAAGGGGGTGTGAAAGGTCAAGCTCAAGCTTCCTAACTTCCAACCTAGGTCCAGGGGGGGTGGTGAGAAGGGGCGTAAACTCACTTTTTCACCTTGTCATTAACAAAGACATTGGTGAGACGTAAGGGCGTGGCTCTATTAGGCGATCAAAATACAGATACACATTTATGTAGAGATGGCGGCTCTATCTTCTGTTGGTGAATTGATGATAAACAGTGAGTTCGGCAATGGATCAAAGAGGCAACGATCGATAAAAGGATCAAATAAATTATTGGCCATCCGACGACGACAAATATCAAGGGGTGTTATTTGATTGATATTCAGTTGATAAATTGAATGACAACGACTGTGACACGATGAAAAAAAAAGGAAAAGGAAAAGAAGAAGAAAAAGAATATACAACTCAGTGAAAACAAGAATGAGGAAGGCTATTGTGGATTCGTGAGAGCAGTTCTACTACGGCAATCACTCTCTCTACGGCTATGCTCATCTGAACTAACACGCCAGCTCTTTGGCCAGCAATTGCCTCTTTCTTCCCTTGGTGCACACGATTCCAGGTAGCAAAAAGGCAGGATAAGCCAACGATGCCTTTACTTACATACTAATAGTACATGTATGTATATGGACAGATACTACACATACATATATATACTAGGCCAGCAGGGCGTGTTGATTTTATTCAGATCAAAGGATATGGACTTCTACAAATAGGTGTGTTGCTAGTGTGTCTGTCTACATATGTATATCTGTACTTGTGTGTTATTTGTAAATTGTCATAATTTATTTACCTTAGACTACGGGCGGGCAGGAGATCAATAAAATAGAGCATATGCAGATAAAATCGGTTGAATATATTCCCTCGACCAACCCAGACATGGTAATATGCAATGTCCAACCAAAAATAAAATAAATAAAAATTATACTTTTTTTCCTGTTGAAACAAAGCAGCCATGAACGCCTTGAGTAACCACCCTATCATTTTGGTCATTTTCTTTTTTTTTCTGCCTCTCAGCCAGGCAGTCTTGATTTCTCCAGGCCGGCATACGCCCTCTATACACAATGCACTCAAATGAGTTTAACATCATAGCACAGGTCTACTAAAAAGCAGAATAAAAACAAGCCCAGTGCAGTAAACGGCTTTATCTCTTAGTCTGCGGTCGCTTAGCAGTTATTTTTTTATAGAGCCTACCATAAAAGAACTCATATCTTGTTTGGGAAATAACTAACGAGTGAGCACTCCTCCTCATCCACAAAGCCCAAGGGAGCACATGGACATGGATTACAGATACTTCTACTGTATACTCCCTAGGGATAGACATGGCCCACGCCACAAACTGGCCCAGTCCGTCTCCAAGACATGTTCACCACTGTCTTCAATAGACATACAGGGTAATTATACACTGACAAGTTGAAGTGACTCTAATTCCCATGCTTTGCGAGCTGGAGATACAGAGCAGGGCTGGCAAATATCTGGACTGTCTGTCCCTGGCTGGCTTTTCTCAATAGGGTCTTTGCAGCTGCAAGAAACGAAGGCCAAATGTTCGATATAAGCTTTCATGCTGTTGTCCGTCTGCATAGCTCTACGGCATCATGTATAGGATCAAGTGTCAATCATATAATATCTGAGTTTGTCTTGATGGCCAATAAACAGGCTAATACATTTGGTGGTAGTCTCCTTTTTTCGTTCCTCCTAGCTATTATGCCTATTCATACTCTATACGCAGCAATTTATATGTTCATTAGCTAAGGCTATACGGGCCCTACGAACCACTGATGCGATGGATCGAATTTGAACTAACTAGCCACGATTAAATGTATGTATGTAACGTGCTGCGCCCATGAGTCTCCCCCTAGATATAGGCTCGATGTCCGTACTAAGGCTCTGAGATTCAAGCTATTCTATATCTAATTGGAATTCTACCCAGTACATCCTGACTCGAACTCTAGGCCAATTCTCTCCAGGAAGCAAACTCTATGCATTGCCTCCTGGTTCTCGATGCCTGAATTGTAGTGTAAATTGCATAACTGGCTCTATCAGGCCTTGCCGATGTCCACAAGAACCCAAAACAAAAGAGCCCGTGGTTGAATGCGTTGCAGGTTTTTGGTTCATCACAAGAACAATCTATAAGCTATGCACCCTAGCGTAGAGCAAGCTTTCAATTGTTCTCAAAGGGTTGCGCATGCGTTTTCTTCTCATGAATTTGCCCTCCTCAACAAGAACAACAAAAAAAACGTATTTTCCGCATTAAGGCTAGCGCTATCATACTACTAGATTTAGTTAAGCACTCTAGCCTTACCCTGCTTTGTAGTTTAAGAACCCCATTCATTGCAAAAAAAAATAGGAAAAGCGAAAGTGGGAGACGAATGCGCATCATGGCCAATTGACTGATCTAGATGGTACGCACATCATATTTAATACCAATATCTTAAGCTTTTTATTTCTAAGTATAAGAGGTTTTTTTTCGCCTTCTGCTGTGACAAATACTTCTTCGTGGCAAATGTCAAAAGCCGTTTTCAGATGTATGTACAGCGTGATACTAAGTTTCTATCTACTAATATTCCGTACTACTGAAGTCGGTAGGCGGGCTATTTTCAATTCGTCACGGGAGCGGACAAATCATCAAGCAAAGAAAAGATAGTGAAGAGAATTCGTGAAAGAGTATCTCCGATATCTGATCCAGGCCCTAGATTGAACCCATTGCCAGTGGCGGAATGGCGAAGATTATATCGATAGAGATTCTCTTTGATTGTATTGGATGTGCTCGCGCCTTCGCCTTTGACGGTTTTCGTCTTGCTTTCTTATGTACCTGTACACATAGATTTTCTTATATTTTCTTTCTTTCTTACATGATAATCTTAGTATCCCTGTGGCTTCATGTATGTCTACAACTGAACAGCAACATGTTCAGCAGCTTCAAACTTATCAAGCATACACAGTCAACTACGGATATACAAGTACAGCCCTCGGCAAACAACTCTCAAACACCCCTTTAACCGTAGTCTGGTTGTGATCACTACCCTTGGTGCTTTCTATAGCGTAGCGTTGTTAGTTATCCCTGCGGATTTCCTCTGGTCTTGGCCACTAGAAAACTATATACAGATATACTGTATGTAATCTGTGTATTCTTTGACTACATATCGCTTCGAGTTCGCTCCATGAGCCGTAATCACAGTCCGCAGTACGGAAGACTAATTTTCATCTGGACTCCCTACTATAAGTTGATCTCGGAGTCTAGTCATGAGATGGCGTTGTGCTAAGGGCTTTAGTAATACTTAATACGATGAGATGATGGCGGGACTAGTTGTATACATACATATATGTACTAACCCTTACATGCAATCCTAGCAAGCCATTTTTCTTTGATCTAATCTTCAAGAGATAACGATACATTTTGTTGATTTCATCTGTTGATGAAAGTGATTGTATACTAATAACTGAACTAGGGATTAAATATGTCACCGGATAGTTATCGCAAACGCACTTTCTGCCCCTTCGTACGAACAGCAAATCATCTATCACTGAAAAACGAAGGTGAAGCGGCCATTTATACTAATGAATTTCTTCATAAAATTGCCTATAGATGGCGAAATGCTAGTCAGCCACAAATAGCAGGCTGACGTGTTCTATTATAATATTTGCTTACAAACTCTACTCGGCAAGTGTATTGTCGAGAATGTCTATATTCATCCAAGATTAGTTGTAGTTCGTTGGCTATCGTTAGTGTGTGTTTATGACTTGGCAAGAAACAAAGTCTGTTAGTGCATCGTATCTTTCTCATATTCTTCTTTACGGAGGAGATAAAAAAGTTCTTCATGAATTTCTTTCTTCTTTTGCACCAACATTTACAACTTGTATAGTTTCTATTCCGTGAATAAAATCCCTCCTACAAACATCACATCACAAACAAGTTCCGAGACCGAGTCTAAACGAATCCGCCGTTAAACCCAAAACAAAACATACTGCCGAACCGTCCCTAGAAGATTAAAATATAGTTTAGTACATATACTCACTCAGTAGCTAAGTCATAGCTTTTTTTCCCCACCATATTCCTCTTGAAGCTAGTGCTGGACGGCTAGTGTAACTAGCAACAGACCTCGCTACGGCTTAGTAGATGCACTAAGAGTTAAAGCTTACCCTTGCCATGCCCTGTCTTGCTTGTTCTGCATGTTGAGTTGAGTGGTGAAAATCAAACCTGTTTTTGCCAACTAGTGTGGCTTTGGCTAAGATACATATGTATGGTTGGAAGATATCGTCCGTACAACTAATTAGTATACTATGTAATATGAAGTTGGTTTTATCAGGTATGGCTTTGACAGGACGGCAGTAAAAAAGGAAACATAGTAAGGATTACTCAGCTTTGGTCAGTCTAGCCTTAATGGGTTAGCGTGCTAACTTCATCATCGCAACTTGATCAACTAAGTTTCAATAAGACTGGTCGATGTGTGTACATGTACTGTTTGGAATATAACCCTAGGGTACGGAACAATGTTAACAAAATTAATTAAATACGTTGTTACATACTTATTTTCACAGGAAACAATACAATTTGACCATCAAGCCTGCGTGTGGCAAATAATCATCCGGATGCTACTATATCACTACATTATAGAGTATGGACACAATATTTACGATACATACGGACTTTGTATGCTTCTTCAATGTAGCAAGATGTACAGAGAGTATGTATTATCAGGAATATTATACATGATTAATATGCTATGTACCTCAGTTTTATAAAGAAAATATAATATAGGCGTAAGATAATGTTACTCTCTACTACGCTTGGTTTCGACAACTGTCACGATAATACTACGATACAATGTTGCAGCCTGTTTCCGTGCTTATTCCCCCTAGTGCGCCAGCATGACTAGAGTAGCAGTAATGATCACCAACACATCAGTAGTGATTGAGATTTTTACCTGTCACAATCCACGAAATATGCATAATATAATGTATGAGGTATGAGGTACAGTCATGATGGATACTCATGCAACGATATATCGGCGCTTACAGCTCAATATACTCTATAGAGTTGGTCGAATACACTCGTTGAAAGATCAGCTTTGTGAGCATAGGGACATATTTGCGGGATGGATCTTAAGAGCAGTTCTTTTCTTCTTTCTTTTCATGGCTCGACTGAACTGCCATTGTCAAAGCGGACAAAGACTAACTAGCCTAGAAAATCTCGTTTTCTATATTCATCCTACCTTGGCATATTTGTCACCGCTAGTAAGAAGAAGAAAAATTATGCGGATTTAGGTTAAGAAAGCCTGGAAGCGTTCAGAGTCTTGTTATAATCCCAAAGCGAATGACGAATTGCACTAAGACAGCCATTACTGATTGTAACTCACGATGGCAGCGTGGCTTAGGAGTAAGCAGAAGAAGTCTTTGCTTTTTATTTCTTTTCTTTTGTAGCTTGCTTGTATAGTGGCGTAATAATAGAGAGAGAAACACATAACTAGTAATTTGGTGCTGGATAGGTGATGAATCTTCTGCAACAGCTGGTTGACTAATGAGAAAATCAGGGCTATATTGTAAGCCTTTTGAGACCGGCTAGACGAGACCTTGCCTCGGCCTCTTTTTTTTCTCACTCATTCTCTTTACCTGTTTTATTTTTGCCTGGCGAGAAAATTGCTTGCTAGAATAACGAAATATAGGGCCTGGCGTGTAAATTTCTAGCTCGGAAGGCTGTTCCCCGTGCACATCAATCATGGCCAAGAAATACTTGTCGTTCGTATATTTTAAGGACGAAGGCCCCCATATCTCTTTGCCCTGTCATATTGGGGGATATTGAACCTGTCATTGAAAAATAATCGTAAAAAATGAGCACTGTTTACGGGTACTAGAGGGCTGGGTTTGATTATCTGAAATCATGTGCTGGGCTGGATTATGATAGATATGGATAATTACAGGGAGCCTGTCAGAAGGCTCGGCTGTAGCTAGGGCCAAAAATTATAGAACCAAAAATGTTCATTATTAGTAGTAAAGTTGAATGTGTACCATGGCAATTTTACACATATCCATATCTTCTAACCCGGCTGTTCAGCTAGTCTAAGATCACAGGCTAATTTGAAGCAACATAGAAAAAGCCTTCAGTATCACTTATTTTGTCTATTTTTTTTTCAGCTCATTCCTGGTCCATGTTGCGTAACCATCGGGATATGCTCCGAATTTGCCTTGATTATTACTTTTAATATGAAGAAAGAAAGACTCGTAAATGATAACGAGCTAGATGGCGTAAGAAAATAAAAAGCTTACTTGATAAACTCTACTACTAGACGGACCAACGTTTGGCCTATGCCGAGTGGCTGAACATAAATGAATCTATCACTCTCATTGTAAGTACCACATTGGCCGTTTCCTGTTTATCCTAAAGGTCCGCCCGGGCAGAGATGTGCCTTTTATCTGGCTTATCTCTATTCATCATATGGGTGGAAAATATATCTCAAAGGGCCTATCTAGACGAACGACATATTCCAAAAAGTAGTGTTTTCTTGGCATATGCCGCAATCCATGTACTTCAAATCTTTATACGTATATCCTCATATATACGATAATAAGATATATCAAAATCTAACTTCTTTCAGTTCTTTTTTTTTGTTGAGCCATGCCTGTTCTTTGTCTGATAAAGCAAAAGGGGCTTATCTCTGTTTTGCTCTCCAACGAAACCCACCAGCTTGGTAACGAATTAAAGTCCAATATCTTTGTAATGAGATTGAAAGGTCACGTCTATAAATGCGGCTGTTTGGTGCATCTGGATGTGATATCACCGTGCTCATTTGGTGGTCTCATATATTAAAAGCACTGTGAGTTAGCCAATGGCCTAGACGTGACTGTGACTTATACACTCAAATCTCACCGTATTTCTTTTCACTAGCGTCTTGTTGCCTCCGTGACTATCGCTATATCCAGTGAATAATAGAGAAAATCATTCATGTGCACAATGGCTCGAGCTTCATCACAGAGTTAAGATCAACACAGTCTAACAAATAGAGGACTAATATTGAATAGTTATGGATACTTTGGAATGTCCCTCTACTCAAGTTAGTTGATTTTCTCTGTATCTTTCGTTCATTTTTTGTAGGCAACTGTTCACGACGTCATAAGCCGCCTTCAGCGCCCTATGACATAATGAACGGCTGCAGTACGTCCGGAAACCAAGTGCAAGGATGCCAAAGTATGCAATTATCATATATTACGCTCTATATTATTACCATACTGCAGCCTCTTTCTCCTTGTATCACGCACCCTTCACTATGAGGTCGATAACATATGACATTTCTGTGCGATGCAAGACTGAGAGAGAACAGGGGTTTGGTTAAGTTTATCTGCTCTAAGCTGCCTATGACTAAATAAATAATAGTTTACACAAATTGGCTTTCATCATAGTATCTCTAACAAAAGCATTTGCGGCAGCCTTCACCATCATTAATTATTTTCATAGTATCACTTGAGATGGTTGTTCAGCCCGTAGATCATCTTCGTTCTCATTGCCCGCAATCTACGTTCATAGTCGTATTTTGGCCGATGATATGTGCCATCAGATAACATGTCGACTAAAGCTAGAAAGTCCCTGCTTTTAATGTTATAACACACATGGATTTTGCATCTCTCACTCTATACTTTTGTTCATTTTTTCCTTGCTGCCGTCACATTTTGAAGATCGACATTGCCGCAAAAAGACACATATGAAAATATATGGATAAGCTTAGTGTAGTTGATTATGCTTTTCTTTGTTGTTGGCTATTTCTTAGTAGGCTATAAGCCCTGTCTTGAAAGTACGCATTCTTTTCATTGCTCTTATTCACAGCATGTCAGAATTTCACAATAGCCGAAGAGGGTGTAAATGAGCACAACCAGAGAAAATAAAGCAAAGTATACAAAGTTCATGCTATAATTCGAAAGCCGATGATCAGAAAATCAATAGTCAAGTGTCTTGTCGATTGCTACTTCCTATATTGACATATCAACATTAGCATTACGCTGACATATGTAGGTATAAGGTATTCACAGCGTGTATTGCATACCCAGCGATATGAATAAATGTATGTAACTGTGTACATACATGAAAGCCTATCTATGGTGAGAAACTTGGCCCGAGATACTTGAACTTCAAACAGCTCAAACTCTTTCCACTCCTCTACTCCAAAACTTCTCGTTGCTGCTTCATACATATCTCTCCGAATTGGCAATTCATGCAAGGGAGGTTGGACTGGTTGTAGGCATGTGCTAGACTTCTAGCGATTTTCCGTGATCCATTCCACGCACCTCTTTCACCAACCAACCACTGTGATAAATACCGAGCACACTCGGCTTTGGTCTACAGTAAGCATAACTCTAAACATAACTTGATATACCCTGTCTGAAAGGACTGGATAGTAGCTATCCGAATCTACCATCATGGTGACTTACGCCCTGCTTGTTGAGAGGTTCTTATTGATGGCAAGCTTCGGATGCTTAAGGATAACTCGAAGTAAAATAACCATGTTAAGTAAGCTACGTGGTTGTTTTTCATCGAGTAATCCGACTGATATCTACAATTAAGACATTCATCTATACTAATCATAAGGGTTCTGCGGGGCATGGTATAGAAGACAGGTAGCTGAAAAAGAAGAATAGATACTGAGGTTGGAAGAAGACCAAAGCACATTTTTGTCTTACAGTCAGAGTAATAGTGTATTAGCATGTATTAGCATTAGTATATACATGTATGTAGTATGAGGAAACTGGAAAGGGTCCTATTTAGATATTAACAAGAACTGAAGAGTTGTTTCACAGGGTCAAGAACAGGAAACAATTCAAAGACCAAAAGAATACCGAATCAGGCCCCCCAGAAATCTGAACTGGATAGTTCGCATTGGGCATTGATTAAGAACGGATCTTAATCTTCAAATGCTCTGCAAAGTTGGCGATTATGTGTTGCTTACCCAATACTGAGGGGACTTTCGGCGAAATATTGGTTTTTTTTTTGCTACTATCCTTTCTTTTTTCGTTTCCATGTTGGGTGACGATGACCGTTTTAGCACTACTTTCACAGAGGTCAATATTTCAAGGATGCCAAATCAGGCTTCGCTATAGTAATTTGAAAACCAGGGTAGGAAGAAAAGCCTTCAAAGAACAACAAAAAAGATGAGAAGAAAAAAAAGTAGAGAAAAAAGAAAAAAGAAAAAAGCCAACATCCCTGAGACTCAGGTGGATCATGGTATCCACTTTACTTTGCAGTTGCCCCGCCTCGTTTCCATTGTGTCGGGTCGCCATTCTGACCAATCAGAGACGATCATCAGGCTTTTGCTATCATTTATTTTTTTGTCCAAATTTATCAGTGGTTTTATCGGTCTATGTTTCCCGTCACGTCCTTGCATATCTTTAGGATAAAATCAATACTTTTGGCTAGATAAAATGAAGCAGGCATTTATTAAAACTAAAGGAATATCAAAGAACTAGGTTTTTTGCGCTGGAAAATAAGAGCCTGATTAAGAAAAATAACAAGCAAAGCTCATACTAATATTGCTTCAAGGGTTCATCTCAGCCCGCTACAGGTACCATCCAACGAGGCCCAAAAGGCGTCTATCCCTCCGTGTATCTATCTATAGTTATCTGTATATTGCCGGAGAATCTCTCGTAATTTAGAAAGATGTTTCTATAGTCCGATAGTTCTATGTTCGCTTCGGCCTATATTACCGCGCTATTAGAGCCGCTAATAAATCCCATCAAGCCACATTGTGTCCTACGATATGTCCGTGATGTACAAGATAAGTGTGAGGCTAGTGTCAAAAGCACGGTAATAACGATCTCGATAGTGCTCAACTCGGTTGGTCTTCCGGTATATACTGGGATTGATCAGTGGCTTTTCGGATAAATAGTATACCTTTTCCTTTTGTTTCTACACCAATAAAAGCATACGCTGTATACATGTACATATTAAGCGAAATACAGGCCTTACGAAGTTATGAGAAAGGACATAAACTTGTCTTAGTGTACCATTTATGGTGGCATATATGTAGTCTTAGAAGGTATATACGTACGTACACAACCAGCTAGACTCGTAGAATCAAGGGACGGAGATCAAACGTCAAAAGGTGCTTTTTTCAATAATGAGGCCATGACTTAAATTGGCACCTATAACACTATCGATGTTAAGCTCCCACCAGGTAGACCATTTTGCGTAACAGCGCGTATTTGATGCAACTGCAGCATCATCGTTAAACCCGGTCAGCAGCAGTTAATGCTAGCATTTTACAACTTCATCTTTGAGGAACGTACAAACAGAGATAAAGTGCTGAGTGTCATGGTATACCAGGAGTTTCCAGATATCGACGTCTTTGTTGTTACATCTTCCCTCTACTTGAGGCCATTGTAAGACTTACGGTCAGACTATTAAAACGGCCCAAAATGGAACGGCTTTACTTATGAACCAACTGAATAGCACCGTGGGCTTGGGATATGGAATCACAGAGTAAGCATAGACGGACAAACAAACTACTAAATACAACAATTCGAATTACTTCGTACTGGTCTAAGATGAGTTCACCGGACTAAAATGGGCAGCTGCAATCCCCAATCTTTCCAAATGTGCAGGCAGCATTATCACTGAACAACTCGAGAGAATGGTCAACCAGACCAAAGTTAGGCCTATCAAGATCGTGATGGACAACGGCATCGACGTCAACATCAATCTTGTTAAGACATGGGCTAGATAGCATGATACCATCGTCGCCACATCCCCGCGTACCGACCCGCCCACAACGGGACTATGGAACGCGGCGTCCGGGAAGTCCTACTACGAACATCAATAGCCGTAGCATAAGGAGTACCTAAGGATATGTGGCCAGCAGCTCTCCCTAGCATCATAGAAAGGATGAACCTGGTAGTTCCGAAAGGGAAATCATCGTCGCCACAACACAACTGGAACTGTGAAATCGCTCGGCTTGCCGGCAGACCACAACCGGAACGGCCTTCCGGAGCCCATTTACGAACCCTTGGTTCCCGATGTATCGTGACTCGGAACAAACTGGACGCGGCAAATATGCAGGCGACGACAAGATATGTTATCTATATGTCAGGAGGCCCAATAGTCTGGGCAGAAAGTAGTAGCCAGAAGTCCGTTGGAATCAGAACTTATCGCAGCCAGTAACAAACCCCTGAAATATATCCTGACAACATTGGTCTATATTTGCGTATAATAAATCTTCATATTGACGTATTTTGCCAGCAAGAAAAAAGAATTCTTACCTAATGGAGATACAATATTACAGTTTATATGCTCCTATATTGTACAAAGTCCAAGTTCTAGCCTCCCACGCCAAGCCATATCCCACATCAGGCCATTTTCTCTTCTCTTTATCGCTTGTTTACGCTGTTATTTTCTCATCAAGGTAAGTTGTTTATAAGCTGTTTTTACATTCTTATTTTTTTGTGTATGCTATGCGTAACTTTATATCGAAAGGGGTCTTATTTCTGAGTAGCTTTGAATAGCAAACTTTATAGTGCTAAGCATACCCGATATCTGTGCAGTTTCTTTTTTCCCCTTATTTTGTAGATTTCAATCCGCAAAATGGGCTGAGCCTCTCGCTATTCTTCCTTTGTATAGTGGATGACGATGGCCAAATTAGGGCTAACAATTACATGTCAAGTCATAGCGCTATAATATTGATTCATGTTGCACAGGGCCAGTTCCAAAAATGCACATAGACTGGTTGATATTTTTCATATGCAAGTAAGTGATTTGAAGACAAGAAGACACATGTTGTTTACTCTAGAAAATAGAGACAGCAAAAGTTGACTCTTGGTTTTGCAACCATATTAGGCGACAAAAAAAGGATGTCGAAATGACAATATTTGGTTCTTTTTTCATAAAAATTTCGCAAAGCTTTTATTTTTTTTGGCGAACAATTTCCTACGTAATAAGACTTTGAAAAATATAAAATAAAAAAAAGTAACTCATTATTGTAAAATACAGTTATTGTTTATCCTCTTTTTAGTCCGTGTTTTGATTTTCTCACCGTGCAGCAATGATTCCAAAGACTTCATTTAACGGCTTCCACTATATTTATTCTTCCTAGTAAATTCCGAGTCTGACTCTGATCGTCGTTTAATGCTTTGGTTACAGCACAATGCTACATATTTTTCATTCATTTTTTTTCCAGTCCTTATGTTCATTAGAACTTGAAAGTTTTTTTTTGCTCGTCTCGGGGTCGCTATCTTTTTGTTGGCTGTCTTCTTTGTTGCTTGATTAGTCCAATTTGTTAATCTGGTCTAAATATGTAAGCCCGTAGAGCAAAGAGTCGATGCCGTGCCATATCTTTGGAATCATTTGTGTAGGAAGGTTGCGACCTTCTCCAACTTCTAGCAGTCAAAGCCACGCCCATTCGGTTTTTTCTAAGTTACAGAACAGAAGCTATAGTTGGTACTTTAGTTATATGCCTCATAGTCAGTCACTACAACACGATGCCATTTTCACACTACTCGGTGAAATAATAAAGCATAAGGGGTCTGCTGATGCTGATGCAATCGTAGCATCCTGTCGCCTCTGGTCAACACCAAGATCTTGTCATCTTGACACCCGGGACCATGGTATAGTTGATGCCGATACAGTTGAAAAGCTGCCCACTTTGGCAATACTTACTAACTGGGAAATCCTGTGAACGCATGAATATGCAATTGGTTGTTGTATTTGTGGCTCATGCCCCTGTTTACATCTGCTCCCACCCGCCCCTTCTATCGGTTTCCCCATGCCTCAATAAGCTGTCGTAAGCCGAGGTATCGTCCATTTTTCTTTATTCAGGTTCTCTTCTCATCACTACCCGGCCTATTTGCCCTGCTAAAACACCACCAACATATACGAAATTGGTCTAAAGTATGCATAAGAGACATAGAGAATCACTTCTGCTCGGCAGCTAATGTTCCGCGAACCTCCATGTTTATCCACCCAAGTATTGACACTGGACCGGCATTCAAGAACGGCTTTTGTGTATTTCAAGCCCAATATGATCACCAACAGCCATTTTCGTTGTAATAACGCCATGGTTTGATTTTATAATGACGTACTGAAACTACGCTTGCCATAGGGATAGATCTTTTTTTAATTCATTAATCTTATGGAGCTATATAGCTATGAAGATGTGGATAGATATACATACGTACAAGCCATTGTTTTTGGTTCATTATATATTCTGTATTATAGGCTAACTAGTGGATCTCGAGGTTTGGATTATGGGCTGATCGGAGAAAAAAAATGAATGAAAGAAGTCCAAAGCGCTGTGCCGTGGTCCTTTTATGTAAATTAAGCCAAGACAGCATGGTCGATAGAAGTTTGTTTAACGATAGAGGATATAGATAGCTTTATAAGTCAGTGTGACATTCTAGATCGATATTTCTAGACATTTTCTGATATTCTATAACTACTGTAAAACAAGTTTTATAGTAGCTACTAAGACTTGCCAAGCCATGGCCAAGGAAGACAGGAGTAGTGAACTTTTCATCATTACAATCAGCTTTACTCTATGATAGGGCAGGAGGAATCAAGTACAAGGCCTTGAAATACACAATGCTAATTGAGAAGTACATAGCTAGCATGTATCTAGTCACTTTCTAGTTCAAGGCAGTCAATTATGAGACTCTACTCAAGACTTTTCTATTGAGTATTAGTGATTCAGATAGGCGATAAATATAGTCAAGTCATGGCAAAATATTAGTTTATGATATCCTCCTGGTATTGTACATCACAAGCCAGACAATTATGATGGAGCCTCAGGTTCCCTCTATTCTTCACTTATACTACTTCTACAATTCCATGCTGGAATCTTCACATTTTAAAGAAAGAAGGTATTATAGATATATCTTTCCCTAGAAAAGAACAGACCAAGAACTTTTCAAGACTAAAAGGCCACGAATAGGAAAAGCAAGGCTAATTAAAAACAATTGTGGATATCAAAATAGTCTATGCTTACTACTAGAACAGATGTCTTTTATTCAACTCTTTGCATATAGTTGCATTTTAGAGTATCATCTTCAGTTTTTGGGACTTCCTACATGTATGGCAGGATGCTAAACCAACGTAGCGTTTATTTTTTTCTGTTACCTTTGAGGAATTCAACATCATGAGACTTTCACTTCACAGAGTGGATAAATAAAAGGACTTGACGTTCATTCTGACATTCAACCCTCGGTGAACCTAACAACCCCTCATCACCCATGACTCAGCAGAACGAAGAAAAACAAAGAATACATATAACTTCGCACAGCTATAGTGGGGGAAGTGGAACCAGTCGGTGGTTCGGTTCTCGCTCCTATCTCTGCTTTATGCCAAGGGTTCAAGAAGGGCAGTGACAGAGAGTCTTCTATAAAGGACGAGCGCAGATATCTACATACATATGCTTCATATCGTCTAGGGACAAGTATAGATAATAAAGAAATGGCTTGTTGGAAAGAGAGGAAATGAAACATTCCAAACTGACTAATTGGCAATTGTAAAATTACGGCCTAATGCGCTTTGCCTTGACATACAATATTCTCAGTACAGAAGGCCCGGAACAATGTACGTGACGGCCAACCTATTAATCATTCCTTCTAGTTCTCAATCAAACAAAACAAAAAAGAAAGAAAAAAAACCAGACGACAAGAAAGAGAATAGAAAAAGCCAAGACCAGACCAGGGCTAGACCAACAATCGATCCACAGGCTGGGCGCAAAAACACAGCAGAAACAGGCCTAGCGCTGCAACGTCATATTAAGCACCAAACTGTCGGGACGGCCCGAGGTAGTCTATTGGATAGATCATGTCAGGGTGTCTGCAAGGGTGGGTATTGCAGACCAGGGAATATGTATGTGTAAAACGGTGTCTTTCCTGCAGCGAGCCAGGGTTGGAGGTGTGCAATTCTTGTTATTACAGGATGTGCCTGCTATTATGTGTGTGTATGCGTTATTTTGGCCGTAGCCTTCGTTCTTCCTGTCGAGAATAACCCAAGTTGTTATTACATATCATCTATTTTGTTTCCTTTTGTTCTTGGTCAAGAACAATGTAATCAACACTCTTTGTCTTCAGCTAAATTACAATATCTCGATATATACAGATATGTATGTCTTCTGTGTCACGTGATGTATGTAACTACGCCAGCCAAAGCAAGATGGGATTAGTAAGTTGATTTTTTACATAGGTTCTTAAATCTAGTTATTGCAACACAACTACAACTGGGTTTTTATCCTGTCAAACCTCGTCTGTCAAGTCTCGTTTTTGTGATTCATATTCACCGTGCCTTCCCGTCCGACTAGTTCTTTGAACCCTCGCAAAACAAGTCCACAAAGAGAGATAAAAGATTATATATATTTTTATTAAAGATAAAAATAAAAATCCCAGGCCTTCACACGTCTATCTCTAAATACTTTTATTGTTATTTTTTTAGGCCGATTTTTATCCCCCCCCTTCCCCGTCTTCAAATATCATGACTCTTGTCAGCGTAGGAATTCGACCAGTCAGAATATCTGATCACTGACATCCTTTTTTCAGAGTTGTTCTACAAATATCTGTGATATGTATCTTGCTCTTGCGTAGGTTTGACGTCTACTACGCGGCAAAGGAAAATTAGTGAAGAAAATCTTGCCAAATGCAACGTGATATGATCACAGTTTTTCTAGGGCGGCTGGAACAGCATATGGTGAGGAAAATAGGACGATGGATAGTTAGCGTCAGGAGGATGTCGTTGATACAGGCCCTGCTATATTTGTATATTTGCATGTCAAGTCTTTAGGGGCGGACAGTTGTACATAGAGATTCCATCTTGTTTGTGACTTCAAAATATGTAGTGGTATAGTTATTAAACACCTCTCTAGTTTTTCGCTCCAAAAACAAGTCTTCGAGCGCATGTACTAGTCAGATAGACGAATACTCTACAAGAAGCTAATTAAGCCATGGGCATTAGTGGACATCATTCAGCAATAAGAGGAGCGCCACTATAGTAAATACTACTAATACACAGATACATCATAACTTGCATTGTATATATTTCGTCCCGACGTGGGCTTTCCATCTGAAAACACATCCTTCACTCTAGGCTCACTTCTGCCTTGGCTGTGACCTTCTGTTTTTTTCTTTGTCTTTGGCCTCCTCTTTGTTCTCCATCCTACTGACTCCTCCTATACACATACACCAACACACTGATGCGTATTTGCAGGCAGGATCACGAATGATTCCAAAGCATACCCCAGCCGACTGCATGATGGGACGGGATTTGGGATGGGGGCAAAAGCATTCAATAGCGAGATCGCGAGTTGAATGGCATCTAAACATGAATAACCCATGTGTGTGACTTTTCTGCTTCCCTCTCTTCCTCTCCATTCTCCTTATTTTTCACCCTCTAACTCTCTTTCTCTCTCTCTATCTCTTCGTATGCCATTTTATTCGGTGCTGTTACAGGCCATCACTCCTTTTTTGCGCGTTTTCTACATTTCCTAGTCCGGTGGCGTCTGCAGCTAAAACTCAATGTTACAGTCACTAGTAGCTTTATTAACTCTAACAGCGTAGCAAGTAAGATTCAAGCCAGACTAATTATTACCACCAACAGCCATAATAAGTATATCTGTACATGTATGTATGTATGTAGTAATAAAAGGCGGGAATGATTCTTCATCCAAATGAATGTTAAGTGCCACTAAAACTAGCCAGTGGAGAATCCAATTCAAAGAGGGGGTAAGCAAGGAACATTACCACACCATGAAGAAGAGTAAGAGGGAAACAGAATAAAAAAACATGGATGTATGATGGCAATGATGCCTGTCTCGTGTCAAGGAAGAAGAAAGGAAGCTTATATGGGTGTATGATGGGTGCATATCTGTACAGTGATGTGGTGTGGTGTCTTAATCATCGTACCGTCATGAGAATATCTGTAGGAAGCTACTGACACTGATTTTGCATCGCGTACTGCGCATTTCCTTCTATATTTAAAGCGACGCAGTTATTGTACATGGAAGTGACCTTGAATGCTTTCATTCAATGTATCACGGCCTACACAGATAAGCACACCTTTTTTTTTTTTTTTATTCATTAAACTTATGGAGCTATAGAGCTATGAAGATGTTATAAGCACACCTAATATGTAGGTGTTGGATGTATCGGAACTACTTGGTAGTGGTAGGATTTTTTCTACATGCACATGGGCCTCTTTTTCAACCTTTTTCTGTTCTTGTTAGAAGATAAATTGAATAGTAGACATATTTTATCTTCTTACCCTAGTTGCAACAAGCAGTAGTTACGTTCGTGCCGAAACAATGTCAATATCAAATCCTCACCATGCATGTGTTGGTCATCTTCACGTCCTATTTCGATCGCTTGCCTCATGATTTTTATGAATGCCAGAAACTCAAAGTGACAGAGATCATGGAAGATGTGATTTGTATTTAATGTGATATCTGTAGCTAGCCATGGTATATGTAGTCTAAGAAACTATAAAAAAAATCAAGATGTATCAATAAGAGGGGGCGTGTCGGCTTGTCTCCGTATATTCAGTGTAGTAGCGAATGGGCAAAACGCAGTTCTTTGCGATACACAAGTCAATGCCAGTCATCAATAACAAGGTGTCGTACACTTAGTAAGGCTGCTTAGACCTTTATTAGATCCTGTCGAGCATGGCCGGACATACACGGGACGAGGATATCGTTCTTCAGCCAGTCAACACGACATAAGCACCCTTGAGGGCCATGGGGAATCTTCCAAAGGTCTACTAGTCCCTTTACCTAATGGAAGCTGCCCAACACATATCTTGTTATTTCTTCTTGACGAACCCGGGCACAAGGCTCTACTCGTCCGAACCGTCTATGTTGCTGATGATCACTATCCTCAAGTCCTATTCAACCCTTCATGTATAAATGAAGGAAATACTTGAAAATTAGGTTCACGCCTATTATCGTCATGATCTTTATTCTTAATCATCATTAGACGTCGTGTCAAGAGGTATCAATGCAGGACCAAGGAACGGCATACAGATATATTACACGGCTAGACATAAAGAATATCGAAAATGGAAAACGATAAAAGGACTGCTTACAGGAATCATAGAAAAGGCGAGCATCAACGTAGTAAAAAAGAAATCAAGAGGATCCGGATTCGTTGCAAGATTCCGGGGAGCAGATCCGGTGGCCTGTCTTGCAGATTTTCGATCTTTTGGATCTTAATAAGAAACATGTTCGATTCATAAACGATAGATTAATACTATGGCATTATTATTATTTTCTCTTTATTTTTTTCAGAATAAATAACTTACAAGACTTCTATCCTGTCTTCTTCATAGTTCATACCATGCCGTAATCAGCTTGTTTTCATGCTTCTTGGTTCCCAGTTATCAATTGGCTCAGTGGGTAACCCTGGTAACCCTAGTTTGTATACAGATGGTTCGTAAACTTGTCCAGTAGAAATGCGTCCTTCTGGCTTGCCTGGTTAAGATAGGGACTTTGTACTTCAGCACCGCACATTGGTAGTTAGCTACCCTAGACCTCCTAAATAAGTCTAGGAAAAGCTCAGGATAAATTATCCTAGCACGACACATCATTTACTTTCAAGCTTTATATTCTTCCTTGCTTTGATACCATAGTAGGGCTACAAGGTAGATTCTACAGTGTCCACCATAATACATGAATTAAAAAAAAAAAAAAAAAAAACATATGTAAGTCATTATATATTTTATCATTCCAATTTGAAAGTCTCATACTGACCGGGGACTATATTTCGACCTGTATAAATTAAGTAACAAAAAATTCTGGTATCTCCTACCATCAATATAAAACTTGCTAGGCCAGAATATAATATATGTCTACCTTGCCATATGTCAGTATTAGGCATTGTGTTTCACTGGCATACCATTGCTTAGTTGTTTATGTTCTGTTTCTTCAATCTCAAAATCCTTTACTTGCCATGAAAAAAATCCTAGACTAGACTATCTGCCAAGATAAACCGTGCTATATCACGGCTACCTTGCCTTGTCGGATGACTAGCTTTGACTTGACTAAGCTTGACGGCCCCATCATCCGGCCAACAGAGAAGAGTTCAAAAAGTAACCAAGAACTAGGGGGCACGACGAAAGAGAATAGAGGAATGGGGGAGGAAAAAAAAAAAGAGGGAGACGATCGTGTTCTAGGTTCTGTAAATCCTTCACATACATCTTTTTGTTCAATTCAGTACTATTTTTGTTTTCTAATATTCTAAAGCTCCTTCTCTCTTAGGATATCATCATCGATCGAGACCGTTTTATGTCCGGGGTATCCTTTGTAAGGAATCTCAAATCATTGAAAGATGTTGCAATGCTATATTAACTAGAGTCCTAGGTTGAAATTATGTTGCTCGTAAGTGAACAATCGAGTGTGACCTGATAGATATCTATGATCACTTATCATTCTTTGCATTGCCCTAACAGTTCGTTGTAAAACACTTCTTGCGCCTTAGAAGGATATATATACGCTACTATATATATGTACACACAACTAAATCATCTGGACCGGGGCTAGACGGGCAAACATGATTCAAGATAGACCGAAAAGGAAAACTACAAGGTTCCCTTCTCTTTCAATTTTCATTTCCCAAGATGATATGAGTTTTCGTTCTACTTCTAGTCAAAGCCATGGCTGATTTTAAGTAATGGTAATACAGTCGACTCAACATATAGTTGTAGGTAGTGAGAAAAATGTAATGAGACGTTAGTGTAAGAAAGTCTTCAATATGTTGGCTACTCTTAATGCTACAACAGCACCGAAAGTATCACGACTGAACGCCGGCTAGAGTTTTGACACCGAAAACGTCGATGTTACTATAACTATGAAAATATGCAGACTCATGAATTTCTTACGGGCAAAACCTTTGACGTATGGATTTATCAGTGATATATCAGCGACAACCTGCTCCTGATTCCAAACGATTTATCATAAATCTCCTTGGTTTACTTCGGTTTTTTTTTTCATCTTCCTCATTTTTGACGAGCCGAAAACAACATGTAGCAACGATTGGTAGTAATGCATCTCTACACGTACATTGGGCAGAACGAGGTCTGCTACTGCATCAATACGATGAGTGTGAAAGCTATTTCCATAATTTCCGCTCTCATAAATTTAAGACTTCGTTAGAGATGATCGTAGGAGTCGTTTTTTGGAACTGGATTGATTGTTTAATATAGTGGCTCTTCACCTAATCTGTGTGTTTTATTATAATACGGGCTTTAGGGCCAGGGTTTATCGGTGAACTTGCCCGTAATTTGCTAATATAGGGACTGTCTGTTTCTTTTACTATCATGATTCTAAACAGGTGGGCAGTTTAGCCGTAACGAGAGCCCGAGATTGATTAGGGATAACATAGTGCTTGATTTGAGGCTGTAGTTCGATCTAACCCCTTTATCCCGATTCAAAAAGAGTGTAAGAAATAGATACAAAAACGATGCATCATTCTCATTCAACTGTACTAGGCCCTGGCATGAAAATACTCTTCCTTGGCACGGTATAGATGATCGGAGTTATAATGAATATAGGAAGAGGAAAGGAAAACGGCTATCTCAATAGGATCGTAAGCAATTTTCGTCTCCGATAGCTAGTTTTTCTTACTCCACACAGCATTTTGTGTCCTTACGCTTATTTATAGTATCTATGGCGTGCAAATATACATGCAATCAGCACTAAAGGATCGTAAGGTTAACAAGATCAACGGCGGCCGGCTGACAGAGTAAGTTCCAGTTGTTATCGGCTCGGTGAAGTCTCGCTGTTGTAGAGATTCTAATCACCGTACTCACACATTCTGATAGAAGCTCTAAGCTAGTTTCTATGACCTGATAAGAGTATTCCTACGTCCATCCTCATCCTCTTTTAGGGCTATTGTCTCGGACAGCTTGGGCACCACGGTTTCCCTTCCACATCACCTATAGTGGATAGTTAAGTGGAAAATAGTGAGCTTACTATGCAGACGCTACTACAAGATGTTCGTTCACGGGGATGCTCCCTGTTCACTTGGAATGGTGAGATCTTGAAAAGTACGGGATATCGATCAAATGCATTTGTACTAGTGCCTCCTGTTTGAATTCGTTTTTGCTTCGCTCCATCAGGAATGACAGGACAAGCAATTTTGATAGAAACAATAAAAGCAAGTTTTGATCTCTATTAGTCGTACTATGTGAAGTTGGCAAACCCAGTCGTTGGCGTCGTAGCACTAACTACCCGTTAGCTTAAAGTATGTATATGTAGTTACAATAATGTCAGTATTATATGTAATCAAGGGCTATCAGTTCTGTGGCATTTATTGATCTTGGTTCATGATATTATTCATGATTTTGTCCGACATGCGTGTGACACAAAAATTAAAATAAACTATTCTTTGAATTTACTAACCCTAGGACTAGTAAATATACAACCCTATCGATGGGCACGAATAACTAACGAATATAACCATCCATCAATATTCTTTCGTTGAACGCTGAATAAACTCACATCCCGAATGAAACCGAAAGGAGACTTCGATTATGTAGACTCTGTTAACGGAAAATCTTAATAAAAGAACAACACATCGATACTATCAAAGACATGACAACTGTAAGGATAGCCAGGGCGTAAGTTGATAAGTCCGGGAATAAGCACCCGGGAACTATATTTTCTGATTGCCAGCACCACCTAAATACCACAGATTTGATGCTTAGTTACAGTAGCAGTTGCAGTCAAAGTAACTCCCCCAAAGTAACTCTACAAGCGTCTGGCTTAACAATACCATCCCGCTCTCTATTTGTGCGCCCCCCTTCTTCCTCTCCCCTGCTATGTATCTTTTACCTTTTTGATTTTCCATATTGGCCCAGAACGTCCAGCTGGAGATGGCGACCATGGTTAAACTCTCTGTATCTTACCTTCTTGACCCCCGCTCGCATTGAAAAAGAAAACCAGATCCTCGTTCTTCAACGAAATCATAACTAATAATAAGCTGCGTATTTGTCCGAGAACCGTAGATCACTCTGCCTATTGTATGTTTGCATTCCATTTCGAGATACACTCTCTAGATATATCGATGGAAAGAGGCATAAGCAACAATAGAGAATGCTGGTTATGACCTTAGTTTCAACCCGCATCCACGTGTTACTGGTTTTTGACTGTATAGTATATGCACTTTTGTATGTAATGTATGTACATACATACATACATGTGAAGCCTGTCATGGTATAAATGCCTAGAAAGATCTGTTCTCGGTAGAACCGCATGTTTAGACTTTTGCTAGCAGATCAGGCTTAATTGTAGTGCATCAAATCTCTATTTTTCCCTTTCAGGTGATGGCATCGTAACAGTGCACCCCCTCCCTCCCCCACTGGCAAGAAAAAAGTCAAGGCTGTACCAAACAAACAAAGCGGAAGAAAAGAAAAAAAAAAACGAAGTAGCACCTGTCCAAATTCAGTAGCCATGAAGCGGCTAATGCACATTTTCGTAGTATGTCAAAATGCCTGGCCCATGAACAAGGCCAGGTTGTAGGCGCAAACAATCTGAGCGAGTACCACAAAGAGACCAGGTCAAAAATCAGGTTCCCTTTCTCTACTTTCTGTTCATTTTCCCTGCTTTCTACCAAGTTTGCCTTGTATAGGTTGCACCTCAACCTCAAAAAGAAAGAAGCCTTGGCCAAGTTGAGACGCGAAACCCTGCATCACTATGCCCCCCTGGCCTTAGATATTTGTACTTCTGTTTTCTGATGCTATTTCATATTCTTATGCCTAGTGCGTACTTCGTAAACAAAGGCCTGCCCGAAGAAAAGAGTGGAAGTAGGAGATAGTATTGTAGTTGGATGGTCCTCGTGCTTTTAGATATATTAGGCTTATAGTAGGTTTTCCTTCTTTCATTCGGTTATTTTTTGCTATGCCACAAGCATTTTTTGGTATTCTCTTTTTACTTGAAAGTTTATATACATATGTACATTCATGTCCACGTTGGGTTTGATGCTATGGTCCTATCCCGCCATCACATACATATACTTTCTGCCCCGTGACTTTCCTAATCAGACGAATCAAGCTGGCTTTGTGATGAAGTGCCATAGAGTAAGCTACTAGTAGTACTCACTATATATCTCTATATAATACTACCATCATTATCCTGGTATACGTACGTACACGATTACTATGGTCTTTGCAGTTTCTACGTTTTCTCAGGCAGAAAAAAAAGAGGCAAAAGTGAGAAGTGAGACATTCCCGCCCATAACAGCTTTCTTGCTAAGGTTATCTCTTGTGTCTGAGAAGCGGGAACTCTTATATTTCTCATCGTCCCATCGGGATTTCTAGCAGCTCAAGATCTGACAGCAAGAACATCAGAGGTTATCTAGATAGAGAAGGGAGAACAATGCGGAATAACATTGCTCCTCCCTCATGAATATACAGTTTTATATTCGCTGCGCACCTGGGACTGAACAAATTGGTTGACTTACGGACCGGCAATATTAAAGACTTGCATGTACACTACGTTTTCACTTGTAGAATAAGACACTTAGCTGACTATGACTTGTATATGGTTGAATAGTCTCAAGGAGAAAAAAACAAGTACCATGAAGGTACGCTGCCATTGATACCCAACCTACAACCTTAAGTCATATCTCTTGGACCGAGAGGTGATGGAGTCTTCAAGCCAGCCGCTCTAGGCCTCATCCCCCTCTTTCTTGTCAGATTCTTTGACAGCAACTGGCATGAATAACGGTCGATAGCTATCATGTTTTTATTGTCCTCTATTCTCCCTACATAAAGGGTCGCACTGACAAGCTCTAATACGACCTCTATGCGCCATCATACGACTTTTATACTAAATTGGGGAGACAATGTTGACAGTCGCCTGTTGTATCCCCTCTTCCTTCACATCGCCTTGCACTGCTCGCTAGAAGGGACTCAAGGCCGAAGATTCCACTTTAAGTACTATTATTATAGCGCCTTAATTGAAGACTTATTTTGGTGTTTGTCTTTTTAACTTCTTTCATCAATTAAGCCTGTCAGAGGAAAAAAAAGAATTCCATTATAGCATTGCAGATAACTGCATATGGCTGTTATTAATTCCGATGCATGACTAGTTGTATATGCGCATGCCTTTGTCTATATCTGTATGCCTCCATCCTTTGTCTCTTTTGTTTCCACTGAAGGACCTGCAACGCCGCTACATACAGATACATATTACTATTACTATTGCTGCAGCACTGCCGAGCGGTGAATACTTACGTGGCTGGATATTACTCGTTCCCCTTCTGTCGGGACGATCCCAACATTCTGTTTGGTTGGTTGGCCACAAGAGGAATCGAGAGGAAACGATGTAAAGAACATAACAAAAAAACAAATCTAGACAGTGTGATGCGAGGGATGCATGTGCTATGCAATATACTTGTCAGCTGAAGATAAACGCTTGGCTATAACCGCAATTATGACATAGAAGGCGTTGGGAAAAGAAGGCCCTTAGGATGCATTTATGGCAAAATATTGAAGAATATATGTTGTGTACGTTATGCTGTGAAATGGTGTATACATTGCGAAGCTGCAGGCGCGGCAACTTTAGCACATACAAAGGTGTCTACATGTAATGTTGTGTAATATGGTATAGGCGGATTATCTACTGTATGCTTCTGTTCTATGCCATGATTTCACTGGCCACAACTACAACTCCAATTTTGGGAGTCTAGAAGTACCAATGTGTTAATATAGTCAGTTGTCTCTGCTATTCGTTATTACGCTGCAGTAAACATAGTCTGACTGGCGTAAGATCTGCCCTTGTAGGCTAGGTTTATCAAGACCTGGCCAGCATGCTGATGTTTTTGCCCGTTCTTTAGTATTGCTCTCGATAATTTCCCTGACTAGACCTTTGAACAATAGAATTGGCAGTACTAGACCTGTTGTTCTGATTTCTGCTGTAATGGATTTACAACTATACCGGATTGGTTCGCGGAGAGAAAATGAGTGATAAATCACAGCACATACATACATACTATTGTCGTAATTGAGAAGACGTTGTCCACCTTGAAGACGATTGTAGATCCATCGCGCTTCACATATCGGTCTCGGACAACATGCAACATGATTACATCCCAATCAAGGAGTATTTGTTGGGTGCAGAGAGCCTTTACTGTGCTTCAGGAGGAGCGCTAAAGGCGACTAAAAACGCACTGAGGTACACTTTGACGCCTCATTCCTCCCTCTGGCTCTTCAAAAAACGAAGCTGCCTGTTGTTTCGGGTTGTTCTAGTCTTAAAATCCCCCAGTTGCTCTTCCATTTTAGTGACCATGGGGTTGTAAAGGAAGAAATAAGAAAACAAGACAGGTAGACAGACAGACAGGCAGAACTAGTAGCCTGTTGTCTTTTTCTCAAAGGAACGAAGAGGTTCTTTTCGATGTTGGACGGTCATGAGGAGCACAGCTTCCTGAATCCTGCATCGTCTACAGACATAGCCTATTGTTCTTCATAGGCGCCTGCCTATCAGTCTCCCTTGTATTCCATCCAATTATGCGGGTAAATATAATAAAAAGTTTCCGTCAGGAAACGTTTCTTCTCAAAGGATTGAGTTTTTTCCCTATGAAAACTAGAACTAAGAACCCCGTGAGCTTGAGTACCTCGAGTTCTTTTTAACAAAAAAGGCTAGCTTCTTGATATTGAAGCTAGTGGCTAGCTCGTCAAGTGAATGAATGACATGGACTCGGTCGACTAGTATACAATTAAAGTTAATCTATCAATTGCATTATTGCGGATTTCTATTTATATTGCACGTCTACCACATTAACATGTATGTATACATATTCCAATAGTTAATGCTATATCAAAGTTCTTCTCTTACCTCTACATTTCAAGACATTGAATTGGAGCTGTTATGGCTGGCCGATTGAAAAAAAGGAACTTTTATTTTACAGGCCATTTTTCTTAATCTACAGGCTCTGGCAGGGATGTTCAAAAATATACTTGGGACTTCAAATACAATGTACTCCATACTAAGGCTGCCAGCTGGCGAAGTGCTATCAAATTGTTCCAAAGTAAATTTTACTTTATCATTTTTTGGAATATATCATCATTGTTTGTTAAAAACAAAGTTTCATATATACATTCATAACAATAATGTAAGAATCATAGCTAAATGTTGCGGCTTTAGTGAATCAAGGTACACTTATATGGTATATTTTCCAGTATGCCTAGTTTAATCTATTCGTTTTTCTTGTGTTACACATTTTACAGTTTGACAACACTTTGCCAGCTGGCAGCCTTATTGTATGAAGTACATTGTATTCTAAGGTCCTAAGTGGAATGGCCTGTAAAATAAAAGCTCCCCCAAAAAATTGAAAAAAGGAAGATAGTCAGTCAATTGATATGATAATTCGTTTTCTATTGATTTTTCTAAAATAGAGGTGGGGGGATATGTTTTTCTACAGTGTGATACAAATGGCCTTGATGAAAAAAAACAACCTTCTCTATGACTTGCCATCTGATATTTTGATGAACGAAAACAAAGAGCATTCACTAGCTTATATATAGTAACTTAGTGATAGAGATAATTTCCCTGATAGCCCGCTTTATTATGTACTTGTTGGGCAATTTCCATTATTACACATCCAAATGGAGCTAAGATGGCATTCTATTATTAGACCAATGATTAGATGGGGTTGTCGAGAAAAGGAAAGTATCACAAATCGTTAACAACTTCATATTATTAGAATATTAGACAAGGCAGAAATATCAAAATTAATAACTCATGGTAGTTAGTTGGTAATTGATGATCTAAATATACATAGTTTCGACATAGCCATCATAAATAAGAATCAAACAATTATCAGTGCCTAGAAGTAAGCAAAGGAATATTTAGCTATTGCCAAGCTGTAAAGCAAGTTAAGTCAGCAATATAGATTAAACATTATCTTGATGTATTAGAAACCTACTTAATAGTTTATGAAATCTAATAAATCTTGAATAGAAATTCAAAGTACGCAACAGAAACAAGATCCCAACCCTGATCAAGTTGAATTTGGAAGGTCGAGATGTCAACTAAAAATAAATATGACGCTAATAAATGAGCTTGTATTACAAAATAGAATTTACAGGTGGGACGAACTATTTGAACAATAGTACTGTCCCACAACAGTAGAAAAGCCTAGCTTTTGGGTTATAATAAAGAGTAAAGAAAAACCACAATGCCATTCAGAGTTGGACATAGCATGCTATTTCGAAGAAATCGGAGTGCTACTGCAAGGTTTGAAAGCAACTTAGACTCAAGCGCACTGGATGACCGCATCTAACTACTGTCTAAAATGAACTGACAGGGCCGATAGTTGGTGCTTTTCTGTTTTGGATGAGATCTTCTAGTACTTTAAACAATATTGTTTTCGAGCTGAATTTAAATTCCAGCAAATATCTCACCTTACACTGGTGTACATCTATATATGTAGTTTGTGATGATTCAACATGCACCCTTTTATATGTGTATATACAGAGATAAATGTGTGTGGATGAATTGAGACAGCCACAGCCCAATATTCCTTTTTTGACCATACTGCTTATACTTTTTCGTGTCGTTTTTTCTAGCCCAATTGGAGTAGAAAAAAATAAAGAGAGAAAGACAGGCAAACAGGACCAACTAGTAAAACATGACTACACTCGGAAGGTTTAATCAAAGTACGGTTGTAGAAATTTGAACGAGAAATGCAAGAGTAATCCCACATAAAAACCCACACCACCATAACCACAGCGTCGGACCCTTGTGGCCAATAAGGAGGCGTTACAGTTATGCAGATATTCGATAAGCAAACCCGTAGGAGCAAGGCGAGAACGGGCGGTGATGAAGCGGGGCGGGGAGCAAGTATGATGCGTTAAAGTGTGAGGTGTGCATTCTCTTTCCTCATCACCTCTAACTTTATGTTTCTTAGGTAGGCTCCAGTGACTCTGATCTTGATCAACACAAGTAACAAACCATTGTCATTGTCATCTAGAAACTGAGGCTCGGTAGGGTTAGCATTTGGAGTGGTTGAGGTATCGAAATAGAAAAAGCTCTTGAAAATTAGATTTTAGCTACAGTGTAAGAAGAATCAGCACATTACACAATAAAATATGTAGACTTGTTGTCTCAATGGAGCTAGATAGGGGATTTGCCGAAGCTAGCTAAAAGGAAAACAGTGAATTCAAAGAGTCGATCGGAGTAACCGGTCACAATACAACTATAGCCCGAACATAATATGTACGTATCTACTATGAACCAACAAGACAAAAATGCGACTAAACGAAGCATTAGCTCTTGGAGTTTACTAAACTGAGAAATAAACATAATATATCTACCTACAAATTACATCGGCGATGCCTAAGACCTGGCCAGCATAAACATATGTGGATCATTACATCTACAACTGGATAATAATGATGAAGATATGTATATTCCCCACAAGGGAGGTGTCGCTTTGGCACACTTCAGTAGCAAAGCTCGCCAAAGTCGGGCGTTATATAACCTAACACCAAGGGAAGTACATACGTAGGCATGTATATATATACATGACATAGTACATGCAACTACTAGCCTTTTGATGCAATACTTGCGGGCGTAGGAGAAGCAAAGAGAGAAATAGATCGTGTTTGTGATTTGTAAATATCACTATGAGCTGGGTTCGAGTGGAAAATTGTGCTGAGAAAGAGCCAATCCTCTCTAGGAATTAACATGTATAATGATATGTGGAATCATAGACAGTTTGTTTCCGTCTTAGTTCGAAAAGGGATCGACTTTGGAGGTGGAGTGTCTTATAGAGACGCGGGCTACACCACAAACAGCCGAGATGATGCTGTTTAGAACTTCAGACTATACTGTTTATAGATCTTCTATGATGTGTATATGCACTGGGCCCTGAAAACTTCGCTATATGATACCCCGAAGGTATCTTGAAGTAGTTGGTTTTTCGTGCGTAACATAGTCACGTTCCATAATCAGTTTTATTTAGCGTCGAGCTAGGCTTTAAAGAGAACCTGCATATGTCGATCATGTGTAGTCTATTCAGTGTGATGAGTTGTTCGAGTGACAAAAGTTGTGCTAAGCTGATATATTAGAAAAACTAGGTGGCGATCTTTCTTTAGTTCGGCGAATGGCTAGCGGTTTATGACGACGAGAGAGAGGAGACTACTGCTATCTGCTATATCTGTACAGCTATAAAGGACGCTTTGAAAGGCACAAAAACAAGAAAAAAGAGAGGAACAAAACTACTAGCTTGCATTAGTGCCATTGATTCTTGAAATACGCAGCTTTGAATAATATCAGTGATGTTTTAAGGCTAGGTGCCAGTTCTAACATGATGAGCTAGTAACATGAACAGAATGTATTGATGTAGCCAATTCTGTATGCATAAATGCAACTCGAGATATAGTACCTGGGATGGTCCTGTGTTTGTGAGGGATTGCACAGAGATACTAATACGTGCTAAGAATCCGGAATGGCATCGAAGAGAACTAGAGTCTTGATCTACCGTATGCCACCAACATAAACCAGCGATATTCACAGAAAATATGGCTACGAGTACGGGAGACGGGAAAGGGAGAATTAGTATGAAAGCACGAGATGTGAAATGAGATATTTTATTGTAGAAACTGTGACCCTGACTCATGAGACACTAACTAGCTGTCATTTTGTAGCAGCTAAAAACTTTGTAGAAGCAGGCAAGCAGGTTTCTTAGTTGGCAATATGATGTAGTCATCACATCACGGCAGGCAGAGAAATACATTAACTATGACCAACAGGAGAGGAGGGTATAGATGACTAGCCGAATCAGGCATTTTGTTGAGGATTGGCTGTCGTGGTGGTGGCAGGCTTCACTGATATGTCCTGGATGAACTAGAAGACATGGAACAAGAAAAGGCCACCATTGATCTCGCGTTATGGGAGGTGGTGAAGGAGAGATAGACAGTCAAAGGAAGAGGAGCGAGGAAGGGGGGGGCGTGTGTTATGATCGTCTTCATGAGTATTAGAGAAAGACTGCTGTAGAGGGGACGATGATGATAAAGCATACATATCATGGTGACCATAGTTTAGTTAGCTAGACATGGAAACATCGCAGGCATGTTTAGTACTAATATTGTAAGCCTTGTCAGCTGTTGGGTCGCATAGATTTTCTGCTGACCTTTTCTTTTTCTTATTTTCTTTTTTCTGTCCCGTCACAAAAGCCCCCTTGAAAGCCTCGAACGAGCAAGAAAAATATAAGGAACAAGAATAAAGAGGCTGTGATTTTCTGGACTAGTGGCTTGTTGAAGCCATAAGCAAACAAGGCCATGAATGAATTGCTTTTCATGCAGACAAGGCCCTTTTTTTTCCCTCCTGAACATTACCTTTTTTCTTTCTAGTTGTTGCTTATTGATGCTGTTATTGCATTTTGTCGAGGAAAGTACCGTGCTGTGCTGGATGGACCCGACAGAACGGTAAATTGGAGTGCCAGCCGACTAATCTCGTGATAGGAAACTCGCACTTAATTTGGCCGCGAGAAGCACTTGCCACGTCCTTTTTTTTGTCCTCCTTCTCTTTTTGTTCCCCTTCTCTCTCTGTTTACTATTCTCGTTAGCTAACCTTTCGTGCATTCCTGGTAGAAATCTGAAAGCACTAGTTGATTTACCTATTCTTCGTCCCCCCTTGTTAAGACTACTAATATTTATATGTGGTTCAATGATCAACCAACAACTTGCTTGTGGTCTGTCACTTACATTGCACTCGGAACGATCGAAATTTACAGTATAAACCTGTTGTGACAAAAAGACAGCACGGAGGGCGCTAGTGGCAGGGCGCTAGTACGCCCTAGAGACTTGAACAAGAAACAGAAGCAAAATGGAACTAGCCACCAAAGTAACGCTGCCTAGAACCGCAGTTCTTCCTGGCCAACAGTCTGTAGTGTCATGTTTGTTCGCGGAAGATAGAGGTGCCGAGGCATTCTTTGGGGTGGCTCTTTGAACTGGATAGGCGTTCTATTACTGGTTTCCACTGGCCTTTGACCGTTTATATGACGTTTGTTGGCTCCATGTCGTCCGCTGATGTAGTACGGAGGGCTATTTGGCCGCTAGCGATGATCTACCAAACTTCTTTGGGCTACTAGTCATGGTTGGTGTAATCACATATGTACATACATACATAGCCACCAAGTTAGAAACTGGCTTGACTGAACTCTGGTGTCTTTGAGGGTCCTATGCTTTCTGAGATCATAACCTTATATCAAATGGATGCTCTTTCACGGCTGTTCTGCATCATATCCCAAGTAACTCTGGCAGTCTTTTCGTGTTTTATTGACCGTGTAATACATAGATACATTGGTTGGTTTGGTCAGTGAGCATCTTGTAGATCAATAGCGGTCATGCCAGTCAGTGATAGAAGCCCAAAGCGCCTTGTACGCTAACCAAATGGTGCGCTAAGCCCAGTATCTAGCACCCGCAACCCGTGACTGGCCATGTTGACACCAACATTGATCTCGTGGGCTTTCCGCAAGAACCTTGATCCATAGCCAGTGACAAATGCTCCCGCAAGCAATTGGTCAGGCTGGCTGAGGTAGAGGTACTGTGGAATATCGGAACTGGTCCGATTTGATTCCGAGAGGGTAGAGTAAATGTCCCGGCACGGTTCATGGCTTGTAGTTGAATTTAAATGGTGTGGCCAACTACTCTGGTCCTTGTTGTTTTCTCCTCTGAAGCATGACAAATAGACAAGACTGGAGAACGTATAACATGGTGGTTACTGATATTGCTAGAGCTGCTATTGGATCATGATGTATCTGTATCTATTCCAGGCTATACCCGGTTTCTCTGATCGTATTAGGTGCTTAGGCGTATTTGAACTCGTTGAGTGAGGCTAGCGCAATATAGAGACAAAAACTTCACAGTAGTCGTTCTGCTATCACTGAGTAGTATACAGTATACTAGGAAACCGACCTTCTCCTCTGATAGCCGGACATTCCTGTGTTGCATAAACCAATCGTCAGATTCTATTTGTCCATGACAAGCTATACACCTTGCTTCCTGTGATGTTGGTGGCGAGAGACCCCTCTGTGCCAATCGACCTTATCACCGTTTCATTGCTTGTCTGCTCCTTTCCTAGCCGGCAAGAAAATAAATACAAATGCTGCTTTCTTTTCGCTACAGCACAAGCCAGTTATGCTTGGCTAACCCTGCTCGTGTTGATCAAACGGTTATTCCTACGATTAATCAGTGAGTCAAATTCGTGATTCGTGATAATATATAGCTAGGCTAGTGGCGTTTCTGTATATAGCGTCCCAGACTCGCGGTAAACAACGCATACTTAAGGAGGGAATGATGAAAAAAAAAAAGGACGAGGCGCATAAATAAAGCCTACTGTGGCTGTTATAATAGACACAACAGCTAAGATAGGCTTGGTTTCCTCTGTCTAGTGCCGTTCTTTGTCTCATTCTTGGCTAAGTGTCTGAACGAGAGCGGGGTCCGAGTTAGCCGCCATATAGCTAGTTATATGCAGATGCAGATGCAATAATTCTGGCTCTTATGACTGCACGTCTACTTTATAGTATGGCCAAATTAGCGTCAGTAAACAAATTAGCCGTGATATTCGTGCTTTCTTCGGCTTCAGCCGCAAATGTCCAACTTCCCCTCATTATTATGCTGTTGGATATTTGCTTTTGCTTGTTGGATGGCCTGATTTTGCTAGCTTCATTTTCTAATGCTAATATCTGTACATATGTAAGCTTCACTAATCTCGACTCCGATCTCTCGGATTCAATTCTTGTCGCTTCTTGGTTGGATTATTCGACATTACATCGTGGCTTATTCCTGGAATGGTTGAAGCACAGCAATTTGTATGTTAGGTTCAAGCCACATCATACATAACAAGGGTTGAAATAAGTCACACATTATGTTCTGATTTAATAATGCCAAAGCTTTCTTGAGGACTGCATGGCTTTCTTAACAGTTGAGCTTGCTAATAGACACATGGTACATGAGAGTCTGAAGTGTGACTTTCTAAACCCTTGTTGTAAAAGGACTTGAACCTAGCATATGTACTTTTGCAATTCCATTGTTTAAGCACTATCATCCGCTAATTCTTTCATCTTATGTGGAAGAGACTGCCCTAGTGAAAAGATACCAATAGCGGTCTATCCGCACAATATGCATTCCAGCAAGTATAATGCAAGGAGGTCTATATTCATTATGATATTGGCTCTACTTCAACCCAATCACCTGTACATTGCTTCTTATGTCGTTCGCTGAGGTATAGCCAGCATATGTATGAATGTATATCACGATGCTGGACGAGCTAGTCTTCATTTGTGCTATTATGCTTCTCATGTCTAGTTGTAGGCATAGCTCGTTGGAGACTACTATCTATATTCACCAGTCTTCTGTTCTAGAACAAGCTGCCGAGTTCTTAGTTCCTAGAAGGGGCTACCCTGATATATCTTAAGACAAATAGTGTTCATCTTTCTACTAGCCTAGTAGGCATCGCTTAAGCATAGCGCTACTGGCGGACACATTAAGAGCTATATTTTTTTTAGCATAAGCTACAGTAATCCAGGCCACGATTTGATTCATGTTGGAACTGCCGTGATTTGGATGACTTCAACTTGGCACTGGTAACAGAGAAGAATTAGATTCGTTTATGACGTTGATGTGTACAATAAGTTTAGTACACACAAATCTCGAAGGCTCTATTAGTGCCGTACTATATGCAATTATAGATTCTGAATTCAGCTCTAGACTTTAATTGGCATCATGAGATGACTAGTTATCCTGCCATATATGTAAAGGACAAAAACTAGCTCTCTAGTCTTTTCTTAACACACTAATGCATGATAACATGCCATTCAAGCAAGCCAACTGTCGAATAGACTACATATAGTCTCAGTGTATCAAGTTTTACCTTCTTTCATCGACTTCTTCTTTTGTTTTTTGCCCAAATAGGCCATTACTCTTTCTTCTTCCAGTCAAGACAGTACTAGTCTCGTTGAGTGTGTTCTGTTTCAAGCAGATAATGTAATATACACCCCCTTCCTCCAGGTATATTCAATATTCTCAGGCATTATTTTTGGTCGTGGCTAGCTGCAATTTGGCGCCAAAGTCTTCAAACCCTAGTCGGGTGTATATATATACAATATACGTGTGTTGCCTAGTATATATAGGTGCTAGCTCGTCCGTGATGGCACTGCACTGAGAAAACAATCTCGCTCACACCAAGAGAAGGCAATCCGCGCCAGGGAGATGTGGAACGAGAAAGACAGGGCGTGCACAATCGCAAGATTACAGACAAACAGACATTCACCTGCTACTCTCAGGCTCTAGTGTGTCTGTAGTCACACAATCCTCAGGATAACATAGCTGTATATCTGTACATACAGACACACGATGAGAAAAGGTACATGGAACAATAACGAACTTGCATAAGCACACGAGATATATCCCTATGATAAACGCCTACAAACGCTAGTGTCACCATTGTTCCTAGCCCTCGCTCGCTCAAAAGTTCTTGCTTGTCGGACTAGTGGAAGGGAACATTGAGGTGGCGATCTTCAGCCCTCACAGATAGGCTGGCCATGATGTATTAAGAATATACAGGTTTCACTACTGACTGCTATGGTTGCTGTGGACGCTAGAGTGACACTTGACTTCTGCATCGCTTCTTGCCGGGCATTGGGCTCTCACCTGTGTATATTACAGCATTGAGTATTGCATTTATGTATGAAGGCAGTTGTAGGCGGCTAATGGGCGTAACCAGTGAAATGCATTCTTTTGAGCAGTTTAATTATATAGGCTCATAGTACAAAGCCAAGACTGACAGATACATCTACCACTCAGTCAGAGTAATCAAGTCCTATTCAGTGGCACTTTGAGTTTTCTCCTATACTACCCCAATACCTTTCATTATTAAGCCCCATGAAAGCCAGCACAGTATCTACAAAACACCATCTAATGACAAGCTATTATTCTGTATCCGTGCATAGGAAACAAGCGTCTTCTGTAAGGGAAATTTTATTGTTGGCGTGTAAGCAGGGCCAACTTATGACGGACTTGATTGTCAGGCAGCCTATCTTACAGGTATAACAAAACTAAGAGGGAATGCTGAGTGTCAAGACTCTATCCATATCTGTATAGATCGTAAGCCATGCCATCCCCCCCTTGCTTCAACTAATAATTGAAATCATCAAGAGGGTTTTGACCGGTGGTAGCTATGGCAAAGCTCGTTTATATCGTCAAGTAGCCTCAGAAGCTAAGCTTACTGCATGCTGTTATTAGCATACCGTCCTTTTCTAGGGAGCACAGAAGGAAATCTGAACTGTGTATGCCGCGCTACGGAATTCGTAGAGAACAAAAAAAGAAAGCATCAAGACAAAACATCAGCTCCTGGCGTTACATGGTGAGACATGAGAACAAGAGAAAAGACGCCTTTTCTAGTCATCTTTGTCGATGGTATTTTTTAAAAAGTCTTGCTAGGGAAACATTTCGTCGTTGAGACACGCGGAATCAGGCTTGGATTTCAAAAGCTCAAAGTAAAATGAAAGGGAGACAAAAACATGAAAAAAAAC
>RHDR01000148.1:0-53196 GCA_009806295.1 Davidsoniella neocaledoniae
GATGCTCAGACGTACGTAGCCTGTACATCGATCGATGCTCAGACGTACGTAGCTGTACATCGATCGATGCTCAGACGTACGTAGCTGTACATCGATCGATGCTCAGCGTACGTAGCTGTACATCGATCGAGTGAAATACAGGTGACCAAGATGGGCCCTCCCGCCAGATCTTGTAGTGGCTGTGGCAAGGCGCGATAACTACATATATATTGTTTGTTTGATAACTAACATATATACCCGCCATCTCTTGATTTATAAATTGTAAGCATGTTGCAGTGTCCGCTACCATGATATACGATCAGATATTGACTAGATGGGGGATACTGTATGGTATATCTATTGACAAACGTTAAGGACAGAGAGAACAAAAAGAACAATAGTTCGGTTGTTATTCTGTAGTTATCTCGACAAACTGGACTAGCATATCATCTTAGTAGCATTGGTAACTAGTAAAGGCAATATAGTTCAGCGTAGCATATTGATAATTTTGCATATTTAGAGCGTTTAGTGTTTTTGGATTTACTAGGGTTCATCGCCACCGTATCCTTCTGGATTGTTTCTTAATATTCCTTTTGAGGATGAATACATACATATACAGATATACATGTATACATCTTTGTCCCATTCTTACTCTGCACGATCAGACATATGAAAGTCAATGGAATTCGAATAGTTCAGCTCAGCTCCTTCAATTTCCACACGAATGCAAATATACACAACTATGTGGATTAACTTTATCACTGTATATTTTTATTGAAGGAAATACAATTACATGTATATGAATTGATTGCTGCCTCGAAAAAGTAGTACTGAGCAAATCCGAGAGAAAAGAGACTGGCTTCTCCTAATACAGGCAGATGGTGATCATGCATACAAATCTCTCTGTACCAAGCATATGAATCAAAACAACAAAAGAGCCCGGTCTTTCCCTCATTCTTGTAGATGAGGCTGGTGGGGTGGCTAAAAATAAGGTGAATTGTTCCTTATTTTTTTTTCTTTTCTTTATTCTACAATACAACCTTGTCTGAACATGGGCCCATTTGCAACTTATACCTAGTAGGAATATGCTTGCTTCCATGAACAAGCAAGTACAATACGGCTCTTGAAGCTCTCCTGAGCCATATGATTTGTTCATATCATTATCGTGAAATGTATGCAGCCCAAGCCTATTTCTTAGAAGGTAGTGAACATTCATAAACTGTGATATGTTTATCCCTTTATGTATGACATCTTTGACTTTATCCTTTTTGAAATTCAGATTGTGACACTCACCAGCGTTAACCAAGTTTAGACTGCGGGAAAGAGACCTATAATTGAAATATCATACATATATACATACAGTCATCTCATCGTCACAGTTATGTATAGAAAATACAACATGAACATAATATCATAATTACACTTCCTTGTTCATGAAAGCGGATTTTATGCATACTCGTGTAGAAAGTCGGACCAAGAATACGAGATTTCCATAGCCAATTGGAATTCCTGGACGGAAGTGTATTACAACTCACGTGTTAACTCTTTGACTTCGGTGTCTGATGTTGTAATTAACAATGTTCGTGTGCCTTATCTTAAGATATAGATCTGTGCAAAATAGGGCTTTGGCATTAGAAGTTAGACTTGGTTTTCTGTCGGCCATCTCGAATGATCTCTTATAATACATAATTTATGGTATGTTCTATCTATTACCCCGTAGAGGTTTCCTGTAAGTATAGCGTACTAGGTCATTATCACACGCTGAATCTCAGTGTAGTAGTAAAAAGTAGCAGGAAAATGGGTTAACTTTGTAGTTAAAGAAATAGTATACGATAATTAAGTCTGCCTGACAGATGTTTTTTTTGTCCGTGCTTAGGTCCGAGCTTGACAATGATCTGTTTGTGATGTTTATTTCACGTCACCTAGTATATGATCCTTATGTTATACATATATTCTGTTGTTAAGTAGTATCAATGTGTACCCTATGTTTTGATTTTGTTCTACAACTATGTGACGCCACTTTGATAACAAAATACTTGTATTGCACTATAAGTTTGCTAACGGTTGGTTAATTGTATGTATGAAGCTGAATTTACAACCCACTGGCCATATCCTTTATATGAACGTATATAGTTATGATATAAAACGTCGCATATGCAGGTCAAGTCGTTCCGCTAGAGAGTCGCAATGCAAGTGCTATTTGCCATCGATTTACATATACGCATTACATATTGTTAAACTCGAAATATATTTCGGCATAAACCGTACATTGAGTCACTTTACGTTTATCTGGTGTCTTGATATCAAAATTTCAGAAAGGCTGTTATTTGACACAATTTACTGATTATCACTTTTTCAATGAAGAGGATAGTCTATAATAGAGAAGGGGCACAATCATCTACCATATGTTGTATTGGATGAGGCAAGACTTGGATAAATCTCAAGTCACCGAACTTGTGGAGTTATATAATTGTATAGACCGCGATCTCGTGATATATGACCTGATCTAGCCGTATTCAGTATTACGAATATTACTCCTGTCATCTGATTGAACTGCTATTTCTGTTCAATTTGAATACGGGAAAATGGGGATTATGACTAAAGAACTACTCAGAATATACGTAGTATGCTACCATATTTAGAAAACATGCTTCGGATTAGAAGTACCAATGAAATGCTAGATGGTCTTGCTCCGGTAGTATCTCGCAAAAATATATGACAAGACATTGGTGAGCTGGTATAGATGTAATAAGTTAGTCGTGAAGTGGCGATGATGCTGAAATCCTGGCCTCAATTATCATCAATCTATGGTACTCATTGGGCTCCAGAATTGCCAAAAACGATAACTATATATATGGGCGATAAATAACATGTTTGTATCACAAGAACTACAATATCAACTTAGGAATGCATACACAATTATGACCAAAAGATAGCCACTCAATGGAGTCGTGTTTGATACTTCAATTAAGAATGGCTTGAACCAGATATGATATTAGTATAAGTAGATTACAAGATCATATATATACTTCAACTTATAGGAAAAGGGAACAGTTCTCTAATAGTTTTACATGTTTTACTTTAGTGTCGCTGATAGCTCTGTTGGTGCCTAACAAAGCTGCCTGGCAGGTGACACTTTTCAGGATTTAAGACATTTGGAGTTATGTGCATACATATGTATATAGATACAATTATTTTTGCACATCTGTGTAAAACTTGCATGAAGTCTCATACATGCAGTCATTGTATCACCCAATGAAAATAGATAGTCGAGAGCGGCGAGTGAGTTGGCAAATGTGATTGATGTTTACCAATTATCAACTGACATAGAATGTACTGCATGATTGGCACATAAAAATCGCCCAAATGACTTATCGGAGGTCCGGCTATACGTTTTTTGCACTTTGGCCGAGTTGAGCCAATTACATATCTGCCCGCTAGTTTTTATAGGTTTCAGCTACTCAGATGCGGGATAAGTCAGTTGTAAACTATTATCAGATACTCTTGCTCACTCAACACAATAGCTCTGGAATAGAGCTTTTGCGCCATTATAAAAAGTTAAAAGGCTTTCATCTTCCACCTGCCTGTCTAAAACCTTTCAATTTTACACATCTTTTAGTCTAAAAATACTCAAAGAGAAACATATCATTGTCATCGTCAAAATCTTACAAAACAAGGCAAGATAATCGGATCGCTACTATTCCGTGTACTTCTGCGACTATATACTCCACCACAATGAATAAAAAGAGTTTCATTAAAGGCAAGGTCAGGCGGAAAAGGTGTTTCGATCCTGATAATACATCACCTTCTTTACCATTCATACAAAATGAAACCTCTCTGTCAACCCATAAAAACTGGAAGCATCACTGGTAAGCTACGATATACATTCCCCTCCTCTTCCTCAGTTTTGCATTGCTAACCTATTGGTACGAAGCCCATATAAAAAGAAAGGGAATCATCCCGTGAGCGGCCGATGCCTTAAACAAGGCCATTGCAAACGGTGTGACAAGCATCCTGGATTTAGACATGTAAACTGGCCGTGCCCCGGATGCGTAAGAGCGGAACGATCTTCGAAGAGCAACATCGTTTTACCGGGAAAATAAAATATATCGACAACCTGAGTCGATATGGTACTGTAGGCATTCATACAACTCGAACGAATGAGCATAACAAACATCAGTGTGCAGGTCTCCAATGAATGGTACATTGACTTACATTTGTTTCTAAGACGAATGTCTCCAACGAAACTTCATACTATCAATTGCTTCTTGTTTCTTTTTTTTTTTTCTTACTAATACTATTTACTTTCATCCCACTTTATTTATATTTATGGAAACATTACACATGCACCCAAGATATATAGTTGGTGTATTGAATGCTAGCCACAGAACCCCACAAGTATAGTGTAAGACTGGAGTTAAGATCGTCGGAGACGCTAGTCAGCTTCTCTTGGAGGATTGGCAATATCTGAACTGATATATCGCAGTTAGTATGAATATGGTTTATTTCTTGTTAGATTGAGGCACGCATATATGAGCATGAAACTACGTATATAACCTGTTACTCCTCCTATGAGTCTTGATAAGTTTCATAGCCAACATATTGAAGCAATCCCAGAATCCATTGTAATTATCGTTAACGTGTATTCATATAGGTGTCCTGTAGTTAGATTTGGTATGGCTGGGTGTACTCGTCTATGCCTGTTATTGGGCTGTTTCGGATCTATATAACGAGCGTTATCAATGACTCTCGTCAAACTACATATACTCAGACATAATGATGACATGAACTTATCAACATTTATGGTAGAGTTATATTTTAAGATTGCTGAAATGTATTGGAGTATGACTATGTAGCTATAGCCAGTAGACATCTATATGACCATGTAATATAACAATAAGTGCAGTCGTGCCTCTTACCCAATTCTACTACAAACATATTACTAACTAGTTCTCTATGGCTGAAATATGCTAACTCCAAATATTGTTATTTCAGGACAGAGTATACTCAGTATATAGGCTAGTTGGTATACCATTGTATATAAATCCTTACACTACAAATTATCGACTTAATAGGTGTTGAAATAGCGAAGTAATCATAGGTTTTATTGTTACACACGTATACTAGTTAGGGTTACTTAGATGCATCTATACCCACCATCACGTGACATCCACGTCAATCTGGCGATCCAATCTTGTCGTTGAAGCTTTTACTAGGTAAGCATTTACTAGTAGACTTAACAAAAGTTCTTCACACAACAACTATGTCTGTCCCTAATATCTCTCAAGTTATCCGCGGCGCTTTTGTGAATATTGTACTCAAGGCCGATCAACCCACTGGGCGCACCGTTGCCGGCACCGTACAAGATGTCCTCACGCGGGGCAATCATCCACGTGGGATCAAGGTCCGTTTGGCAGACGGAAGAGTCGGCCGAGTCAAATCTTTGGCGAGCGATGCACAAGTCAGGGGTGAAGAGCCACCGACGCCTGCAGAGCCCGGAGACTTTGGCCCTAAAGGAGGATATCGTGACCGCGATAATGGGGCCTCCCGCTCACGGGCTGATAGATTCCAGCAACGAGCAGGCAACGATGAAAGTGGCTTGCCTTCAACTGAGGTTGGTCTGGATGCGTATATCCGCCCTGCTAAGGCAAAAGGCAAGCGAGGCGGTAATTCCTCTGGCCGACAAGACCAGATTGCCCATATTTCACCGACAACGTCACCAAACATCCAACAATCACACGCTTTATTGGCTGATACTTCTCAGTTGAGCAAATGCCCAGTATGCTTGGAGTTTGAAGGTGACGAACAGGCTGTTGCACATCACGTTGGCACACATTTTGATTAAGTTTACCGTAAGATGCTTTGCGACTACGTGATCGGATGACTCTTTTGATCGTCAAATAAGACTTCCGAGTGCTTAAGGCAAAAAATATTATTATCTTCATTGGCAATATCCTATAAACGCCTAATGGGTGCCTCTGGGGTAGTACGGAAGCTCGACGAGCAAAAATTGCCTCAAGTGTCCATCTAACGTTGTCATTGGTCGACCATGTGGTATACTGTACTTGCCTTAGAGGTTTCTATCATCAAGTGATCAAAATTTGCGATATTCCTACATGGATATGTCGGCAATTGGCTAGGTGGCTATATCACTGGCATTACATGGTTATGCAGGAAATTAATTGGTGGATGACTCGGTAATGCGGTAAACTAAATTAAATTATGATACTATGCAATATAGGCAGATTATAGGAAAGAAAAATAATAATAACACATATGATACCATAACGAATAGTCAAAACCTTTGGGCACGCACCTGGCCCAAATACTATATTTGATGGCCATGCTCAAATGCACATACTCATGACCAAATCTCCAGTGATGTAATTGCTGGAAAACCCATATGGGCTCTTCTCCTAGGCTGAGGCAACATAGCAAGGGATTTCTTGAGGGTCGATAGTGATGCCAGCGGCAGCAGTCTGGGCAGTAGAATTGGCGGATAGCTCGGCACAGAATGGAAGCAGCTCGATGGTGGCGCAATCGTCTGGAATATCACTGGCAGAGGCGAAGTTTTTGATAACAATGAATGTGGTATTGTGGTAGTATTCGAGAGGTTCAAAGCAGGCAGCCCATGACGCAGGTTGGAGGGCCAGAAGAGTATTGTCCTGTGTCACCTTGACAGACTCGGATGGGGCGGTTCCAGATACCAAAACAAGACGCTCGATATCACTTTCAGGGTCAAATGAGATTGTGTATGGTGGCCATGAGTTAATTAGGATGGAGGCTCCATTGTCTGATGCGTTCTGATAGAATACCATGCCATCATCGGAGAGACTGGCGATGTTTTGGCCAGCACCAACATGGATACCGGTGAGGTACTCGTTCTCAACCTGCTGCAGAACAGATGGTCCGGACAGGACGTGTGCCTTGAAGCGCACGCCGGTGGATGTGGTGGTAGTGGTGACATCCCGCTTAGGAATGGACGCAGCAGCCGCAAGAGTAGCGAAGATAGTAACGAATGAAAGCATAGAGGGCAAGTGGTGATGGGGTATCACACTAAGATAGCACTGAGAGAGAGAACGAGTTAAGAAGGGGGGGATCTCAGAAGAAAAGAAGAAAAGAAGAAAAAGAGAAACAGAAAGAAAGTAGCAGAACGAATGATGGTATAGCGGTAGAAATGTCAATTAGGTTCGAAAGCGCAAGAACGAAGAATGTCAAATGACGATGGGAATGCAGTGCCGGTTTCAAGACGGTGGATTGGAATGCAAATAAACTTTAATTTTGAGCGACAGGCGGCACGTTCTTTATGTACGAGAAATTTGGTGTTGACCTTGCCACAGATTACTACGTCCATGCACTAAAAAGGAAAGATCATCGCCCCGGTTGGACAAGAGGCCCGATGGCAACGGTCCGGCCCACATTTACGGCGGTCATTAGCATTCCTTGTGGTTCCGCAAACTAGGCGCATTAAGGTCGAATTGCTATAGCGTATAGTGTATTGACATGCCGCCAGGTTAAGTAGGCGATGCTATCATGCAAATGCAAGCTCCAATTCAATTCAAAGGGCCATTCCGAGCCTACAAGTAGCGGCTTTTGTAATAGCAACAACAGTAGCAACACGATCTAATTCGCTAACTCGCCGCACTAATACGGTACTAGTTGGGCCATTGGGGTTGTTGTCCTAAACGGGTAATGCGAGAACCTTAGTTTCGACATCGGCTAAGAGACGGTATTGATCACCTCGACGATTTTCTTGTGTTAGCAGGTTATTTCGCAAATGGTCCAATCAGTCCTGTGGTTCATTGTTGATATGCTGTTTAGTGCTCGATTTCCCCCTTAGTCCCTTAATCTCCATCATATGTTTGCCATCCCGTGATACAGCAGTCCAGGAATTAGGTCGGCATTCCCAGTACTAGTCTATTAAACCTTTTTGTCAGTGACACGGCATATCATCAATCTCCTCATGGCTACTGAACAGTACTATTTTCGGGTACTTGACGAAGGCTGAGTTTCGAGATTTGATCCGTATACAGCTATCACCAGCCCCGTGCTACAACGACCAGTTCGTATTCCATAATTTGACGCACCAGTCCTGCGAACATACGAGGGACAATTCATAGTAACACTCTACTTTAACATTTTTATCGTGTACCCATAACCACGGCTACAATAAACTCTGCCCTATGCATGTGACGTCACATATCTTGACATGTACATTTGTATATCCATTGAGATCAACGCTATGTCAAAGAATTAGTCTAGCCTCAGCAAATTTGAGTGTACGGCAGGATCAAGCTAAATCGTACTATGTCTGGTGATGGTCTTGACACTTGAGAACGAACCAAGCGATTAATACGAGAAGTCTAGCATGCTGTGAACTCGGATTTTCAAGTTGACTACTACTCTATAAACTATGCCCCAAAGAACTTTGTCAAAGCGTACACAAAATATTGGTAGGAAGCCCAATAAAATTATGATGTCATCCTCAATGTCTAGGTGGATATCATCACACCAATGAATGACGCTTGAATATTAACCCTAAAGATGGTACATACTAAAACTTAGACGAGCTACAATCTAGAGTACCATTTAATGCTATGTATGACCTGGCGTATATATTGCCAAAGTAAGATATGACCTGGATCACTACCTAAACAATGCTGGTCGGTCGGTATATTTGTCTACATATAGGTGTCTTATGAAAATTCATACATTTTGTGTATCCATATGTCACAGAGCATCTAGGCGTCATTGTTATGTTTCAATATGTTTTTTTTTCCCATCTTCAGGCGTCATGAGCTCTCCACGGATAAGACGGCTGTTCTTTTTTGCGGTATCACGTGATATATACTAACTTAGCACTTGACTAGTACCGGTACCGTAGCATTTTGTCAACAGTAGCAGGATTTGTTAGTGAGCAATACTAAGAACCTTGGGCCGCACTAACAGAATATGGAAATCTGCCTTGGCACAGCAAAATATACATATATGTACCAGCTACCTTGACCTAGCATTCGATAACGGGCATGTGTCCTTGTGAGAATATTGAGAGTCTTTATTAAACTGAAATATTGTCTGATCTGGTATTGTTGAAAGAATATTTTCGACCGACATACTGCCATACAAAAAATCATCTTGCTTTCATTGACTACTGAATAGTAGAAAAAAGAACCGATTCACCTATACGCCACCCCTCTTTCTCAGTAGCCCAAGCGCTATTGTTTTGAAACACGAGCTTAGTAAAGCCTTCCTGATCAAAAAGCCACCGACAACATATAATTATATTCGCGTATTCGCATACGAAATCCCACTCATTATATCGGCGCCAACACAACCACCGATATCGAGAATCTGCTGTCACCGTGCTTTACTTGGTATAGAACAGTGTGTGTTGTATCGAATTGCAACCATATTACAAGAATCCCGCCGACATCCTTCGTGTTGTTTCAAACTTCCTCTAGTAGTACCGAGTTCTTTTCCATATCTTGTTTCTAGAATATGTCGGGCTATCCGGGTCAGGGCTACGGCCCCGGAAATGGACACCAGCAAGGCGGATACTACCCTCCTCAGCAGGGTCAACCGCCTCAGGGCTATCGCGGACATCCTCCTCAAGGCTATCCGCCTCAAGGATATCCGCCACCTCAGCAATATCAACAGCCTCCGTCCCACGGTTATGCACCTCCTACTGGCCCGCCTCCTTCTGGATATCCGCAGCAATATCCTCCTCCACAGCAAGGCTACCCGCCACAGGGTTATGCATCTCCCCAGGGCCATCCCCCACAGGGCTACCAGGCTCATGGCCAAGCACCACAGCACCAACAACAACGCGGATACGGCGGCAAGTTACTTTGAAATTGCTAAGAAATGCTGCAGCTACTAACATTTCACCACTAGTATCAGCACCTCCTCCTCCACCCCAGGGCAGCCAACAGTTTGGCCATGGAGCGCCATCTAACTACTCGTTCCAGTACAGTAACTGTACGGGGTCCAGAAAAGCACTGCTGATTGGTATCAACTACATCGGCACTTCCGCTGCTCTCCGTGGCTGTATCAACGATGTCAACAACTTGTCGCGGTTCCTTATTGAGCGCCATGGCTATCGCCGTGAAGATATGGTAATCTTGACCGATGATCAAAGAACCCCCATGGGCCAGCCTACCCGGGCAAACATTCTCCGGGCTATGGGATGGTTAGTAGCAAATGCGAAGCCCAATGACTCTCTCTTTTTCCACTATTCCGGTAAGCTACCTTACGATAGGACACACAGTATACATATATACTAACTAATTACCACAGGGCATGGTGGTCAAACCAAGGATTTGGACGGAGATGAAGACGATGGTTACGATGAAGTTATCTACCCAGTTGATTTCAAGCAGCAGGGCCATATTGTAGACGATCAGATGCATGATATCATGGTCCGCCCTTTACCTCCTGGTGTGCGTCTCACGGCTATATTTGATTCGTGCCATAGCGGATCGGCTCTGGATCTGCCATACATCTACAGCACAAAGGGTATGCTGAAGGAGCCTAACCTAGCCAAAGAGGCCGGTCAAGGCCTAATGTCAGCAGTTACGGCTTATGCCCGTGGCGACCTCGGCGGCATGGCTAGCTCCATCTTCAAGCTTGCCAAGAAAGCTACAAACATCAATAGTGATGCATATGAAAAGACTCGTAGAACCAAAACATCACCAGCTGATGTTATCATGTGGTCTGGAAGCAAAGACTCTCAGACGTCAGCCGATGCCACGATCAACTCGCAGGCAACGGGTGCCATGTCTTGGGCATTCATCACTGCCCTCAGTTCCAACCCAAAACAGAGTTACGTCCAGCTATTAAACAGTATCCGCGACTTATTACAGGCCAAGTACTCGCAGTTGCCGCAGCTCTCTTCAAGCCATCCCATGGACACAAATCTTTTGTTCATTATGTAAATATATATCATGATTTTTTTTGTCTTTATGTTTTCTTTCCGTTGTTGCATTGCTATCGTGGCAGCAAAATAAAACAATAACCCACTATGGAGAGAAGCTATATGTATGACAACACAATGTGAAATGAAAGTGGTGGTACAAGTTGATCTCGAACTGTGTGATGGTGATGAGGTCAAGCATATCTATGACCTACCTATCTAGCACTCACCCCACTTGCGTTTTTTTTAATAATTCACGTAATGGTATATTCAATATCATATGCAGGGCCTTTTGAAAAGGCTTGCGCCGTTGAGATGAATCACATTTGTATAAATATGTATCAGATTCCTTTATTGGCATCGGCCTCGACCGAAGATGGCACACCTTCACATCACATTGAAGAAAATAAAAAGGACCGAGTCACGCCCGGTATATATGTCAGAGATGGACCATGGATAGAGCGCAAATGCGATGAGGATTCAGTTGTAAGTGTAAAGAACAACACCTGAATACAAAATCTTCTATTAGAATATGTGACGTAGAGTTAATTGATATAGTAGGACCAGAACATGCTAGTAAAATGCCGATCATCAATCTACGGGTAGCTGGTATTGTAGGCTAGGCTATCTTGAAGATTAGACCCTATCACAATCACTATAACGATATAGGGAAGAAAAAAATATAAGCCTGACTATCAAGTATGTATGTATGTACGTACATACATGTATATAATGTACATACATATACCAGGCTGGATGCTACTCTACACATAGTGAGGTATAGCCCCCAACTAACAATAGGCTAGTTGAGGCCTCAATACTCTACAATGTAACATTGATATTTCAAACAAGATTTACGGTATAGGCTCGCGACTCGCCAGCCATACAAGTCTATATTGCTATAAATACCACTGTGGATTCACTAACTCGAACGTGTATATATGCATATGTATAAGCGAACAAGGGATACCTCAGAAGTAGAAAGTACAATATATAATGTTAGTAATGTGACTACTACAACTCGGGCGCTTAGTTTTCGTCAATGCTCTATGATTTTTTCCTACTATTCACTAATATGAGCCAATGTTGAGCCTGGTGAGATAAGAGTGTGACTACATACAGTACTACATGTTCACCGTACATGTGGCATACTCGCTGTTACAAAATACAATCTACAGCTTCGAGAAGAATGCATACGCAAATCGGATACTAGAGTATCGGGCTCTACCAGCCAACGCGCTTATCAGAAATAAGTTACTGACGAAAATCTAAGGACTTGGCATCAAGTCGTGGCGCAATTTTTTTGAATATAGTCTAGAAAGGGTAACGAATATCTTACTAGTACAGTTCAGCACACAGCCTGGCACAATTAAGAATCACAGAATCCATTTTCAACTAGCTTCGGGCAGGCCTAAAAAAATAAAACTATTCATCAAAGTCTCAGAACTAGATGTGTCGGTCAGAGATTTAGTTAAAAGCAGCTGCAAAGGCAGCCATGCTCAGGATACAACTTCCCCAATCACTACCGCATTATTATCCATGGCCTTCACTTAACCAGAAAGCATCCTTCATATGGTTGACATAAGGATTATTTATCTAGCGTTCATGCTCGACTATGTCCTCTGAGCAGCCAAGTGAGTCTGAAGGCAACGAGAGTCAAGGGTGAGTGTTCTCTTTTCCTAATCTCATTTCACTTTTTTTTTTATAAACAAAGCTCAAGTCCGTTCATATCCCCCTTTCAGCACATGATAGTCCATGACTTCACAAGTACACAACATCTACATATCTCTACTCACTCGAATAGTCTGGTCTCGGAGTCCTAACCACACGCCGTGTCCAGGCTCGATATAGTTCCACTGACTGACGACATCAAGTTTGAAACTGATATACCTGGGCATTTCATGCTGGAATCGTGGAAGTTGGAAGAAACTTGCAATCAGATATCTTGGACATTTCCCATTCGTCAGCGCCATCAGTGGGTCGCCGCTTTTCTAGACACTTTTGATCAAGCCTTCAGTCAACCGTGAGAGCAAAGAGAAACTGATTCCATACCATATTGCCTATTACCCAAACTAGAATCTATCTTGTTTCACCATAAGAAGCATTACTACACCCGGCACAAAACGCAGTGCCGAGAGCAACCATGCCTGACTATACCACAGAGCCGCCAAGAAGTTTGCCGCCGAAGAAGGCAGACATCCGACGAGACAAGATCGATGCTAGTAGCTTACCCGAAGAGGAGGAGCTAGAGCGTCCAACGAGCAAGTCGGACGAACGCATCGAGGAGTTACGCTATAATGCAGCTCGCGGTGCCCTGATAGAGGTTATCAACCGATGCGCCGACCCTCAGCGCCTCCCAATGCTGCAAGCAGCAGACATAGTGACCAACAAAGACATTGCGGACTATCAAATGCGCCAGGAGAAACTGGCACACTCGCAGAATCGGTTCCTCGGCTGTCCATGGCAACACTGCTTCCCGGAGTTTGGCGCATGTAGCAACCGGGGATTCAAGAAAATCGGAGAACTCAAGTAGGATACTGACACTGACACCAAGACAACACACTCCTACCCAGCATCCTAGCGGCATGTCCCTGATCCGGGTCACACATGAAGATGTGTGGTCTGGTAGCGAGACCTTGATCCTATGCAGAAAGAGAAGCTAACGAACGTGTACTCTCGTCATATTAGTCAGCATATACTTCGAAGCCACTGCATCCGCGAAGAGGGTCGTGATACCCAGCTACTCATGTCACGCACGTGCTTTCTTCGGTGGAGTGCGAACCAGGGCAACCATGCCTTCCGCCACAATCAGTTCAAGTGCAAGACGGTCAGGTGCTATGGCCAGAAGGGCAACGATCAGGCTGCTACTAAAAACGACATGGAGTGGTGCGACAACTGCGATAATGTGCGACACAACCAGGCAATGGATCTGGCCGCCTGTGTGTTGGGTGATCGATTCCAGCACTTTCTTGAGGACACAACAAGAGCGAAGCGTCAGTTTTGTGAGTATCACCCGTTAGTGTACACGGCCATTGTTGCTAGTACGGTGACTCGAGGGAGGTTATACGCGCCATAGTTGTTAATGATGGGCAGCTATATGTTGCTCATGTAGGGTTATGTGTGGTCACACAACTCTAGATCGTGATGTTTTAGGGTTAATCAGAGCCACAGGTCATCAATACCATAGCGACCAAAGCTAACTCTTTTGTCTATAGTGCATCTCCATCCCATAACATATACAGAGCGAGCTATGCGAGACGTAACGCTCAATATAGCTAATGCCATTCTTGAAAGACACTACTTGTACGGACAAAGCCAATCTATATCAACTCAGTTGATGTTGCTGTTCACGCTGACTCTCCTTAATCTTCTTCTCCAGAGCAAGTAGCAATACATACCCAAAGGCAGGTTTAGACACCGGAATCCACTTTACCATACACCAGTTCGGTGATGTTGATATGGATGATGTTTGCGCGGCACCGCCAGCCAGCCCGAATTCAAACTGTCCAATTGACATTGCAATACAGGCTTTCCATCTTAACGGCACGAGCCAACCCTCGGACATTGTCACAATGTACCCCAATCTATTCAAACCCCGCGACATGGAAGAGTCGCGAGACATACATTTCAGCATTAGTCAGCCACTTGACAACAACACCATATTCCCAAAAGACTCAGGCTGCTATGCCGAACTGCCTAGCGAACTCAAACTCGAACAGGCTGCTATCGCCGCCCACTATACGAGTCTCACAGGAAGCCATGATCAGCAGCAACACCATCATCATGGCCAAAACCCTCTTGATACTTGCATAGACAGCATATATCCATCTAGTCACAGCCACAGCCACGAGAACTCGCAGATTGGCATGACAAGAATGGATGAATACACAAGCCTAAAGAAGCTAGCATATGGCCCCTTGTACTCCAATCTTGACGTATATAGCTATATCCCGTCTCCGCCTGATATGACTACAAGTCCTATGTACCAACGATAACCGGAGCCAACACGGCTCCGAAGGAAGCAGCTGAGCACGGCATGTGCTGGCATTTCTATGCCTCTTCCACCGCTATTCCGTGTTGTCTCTCGTTATTCCTTCTCTGCTGGTAGCAGATTGCGTGGCCTCGTTACGGCGACTTTGATGACAATGATGATGATGGTGACGCTTGCCCAACCAAACAAAAAAAAGGCCTTTTTCTCCATGATATTCAATCTATACAGCCCAAAACACGTCCAAATGTTTGTTTTACTCTTTCTTTCTTGAATCCCAAGGTAACATAACGCGGCCTTCTGCATAGCCGACTAGATGTGATTGGATATGCATGCACACAAAAACGGAAAAAGGAAAAAAAAAACGCCCTATAAAAACGACTTCACAATTTGGAACGGCCATATTATTAGCCGCGTGACTGTAATATAACTAGTGAGAAGTGCACTTTTCGTGACATAATATATTGAGCCATATAGCTACAAATACTCGGCTAAAGGCATTAGATGTTACAAACGGACAGTCCAGCTCTTGTCCGCCTTAGCGATCACTCTCACTTCTTCTTATCGACCTTTCTCGCCAATGCGCTCCGATTACAGACAACACTTACTTGGCAGGTTGACGCTTCAATATATAGATAGATCAAAGTGTGGGTGGTTCATTTATGCCCAAGATCCACACCAACTACTCCTACATATGCATATGCTGTCATTCAAGTTAACCATCGCTCATCGATGAGAGTTTCTATATCCTTATAGGCCGGACCTCTATTCTTTTTCCATGTTTTTTTTCCTATCTGAGAATCCTTTCTTCCCTCATTCGCTTCATCATCTTCACTTAGTATTTGTTCCTTTTTCAGAGCGGCTACAGTCTCAACGATGTCATGACAAGTCTCTAGCTTTGGATTCGAAAAGCCAGAGACTATGTGTGTGGTACCAATGTAGTATCTACAATTATTGACGTTCCTCAGGACCTGGGGATTTTTCGATTTGTTTTTATCAGTTTTGTTTTACAATGCACTTTACATCACCCAGCTTCAACAGCACCCGTTAGCCATATATATTTTTTCAACCATATCATCAAATTACACTCTCGCCAATCATTGTATTCCTTATGTAGCTTCATATACCATATATTCTGTACTATTATACCCCCTTCATAGCCATTAGTTGCAATTCTTATGGTCTTGAAGATTCCAGTTTATAAACGGCTTATATCCCGCCATATATATCTCATATTACACTCTCAAAGCCACAATCCGTATTGGCATTAACTCTTTTCCTCTAGTTCTCTTTTTTTTTACAGGCCGGAAAGCACGTTCTTGATTATGGCAGATATCTGTCCGACCCAGTCCTTCATAGACAACCCCACACTAGAGAGTATCGATAGCTCTCAGCTAGAGACACAGAATCTCCCGTCCATCGATGAAATATCTATTAATGCCATGGCAAAGGCTTCCAAGTGCTATGAAGATAGCCAGAGGATCTTTTACATTGACTTTCTCCGGAGACTAGTCAAGGCGAGAGATTTAAGCATAAACTTCAACCCAGAGCATTCTGTCGTAAAGTCCTTTTTGGATGGCATCAATGATTTAAGATACCCCAAGGCAACCCGATTTCCATGCCCTTACATGTTGTTTCTGCCAAACCAGACAACATGCCGTGTAGATGGGTTCCCCGAGATTGGTCAGTTGCTGTAAGTTGGCCCTGATACTCTGGTTCTGTCTCACGACAGGCCATACCATAAAAAATTGTAGCATTCTAATGTCTTACGGCTGTTTTTTTCTTTTTTTTTTCTCATATAGACAGCATATTCGACGTGATCACTGCTCGGGACATAGTCCCGAGCTCGTACTATCCGAAGAAGGAAGGAAGAACCTTGAAAGCATTGCCGGTGGCCTGCGGTCTATACGCAAGAAACAGGAACCATGCAATGACAAGAACTGTCGTTATAGTAGCAAGTCATCGGCCGAGGATAGCAGTAACATAAACCTGGAAGCAACGTCTGCGGCGCGGGATAAACACGACTCTAAAACTCCATGCTGCACGGCTTGCAGTGCTGCTAGACATAAACGGTTCGAGTTCGTCTGCAAAAAGCTCTTTGATGCTACGCTACTCAAATCGTATATGGCCAACTTGACCCCTTACGAACAAAGCAGATGTGAGTTGACACTTTTATCCCCTATCATTTCTATAGGCGCAGAGGCTAATCTATCTGGTCGATATTGTTAGTTCACGAGAAATCTCAATCCTGCGATGGCGATGTGCGGAAACTAGCACTCGAGTACACTGCTCGCTACGTCGACCAGGAAGGCTCTGATACCGCGAACGTAGTGAATCAGAGCCGGGCTCTGGAAAAGATATTAGAGACTGTATCAGCGCGATGATCGAAAGAGAGGTCCCTATTCTCGATAAAAGAAACTATATAGGGAATGAACAGTTTGTTCATGGCACAGGATATTTTCATTCGGATAGTCAACTAGAGCAATCTAGCTTTGACGCTGAATCACTGACCCTAGAGATGAATTTTTATGCTCCAGCCAGCTATGTACCGACTAGCACACACCAAAACTATTCGCAGACATTAGATCAAGAATTCGATTTTTTGTCCAAGTATAATCAGCCAAATCTAACCGGCGCCTCTCTTGACTTAGAATTCGCGAATGCTCTAAATGAGAGTACTTACACGCAGAGCCCCATCGATGATTCTCAGGTGCAGAGGACCAAGAGGGGATTTGATCAGTACACAACGTTGCTTCCACAATCCGATTTTCAAAAGCGCCATCGCTCTACAGTTGCACCCAACTCTCAGTCGATACTGCCTATATCCACTGGTCTGGATAGACCTGATGTCGTAGCATACCAAAGCAACCTAGTCAAGACGAACAGTAGTGACAATACCAACGAAGGGCTACCTGATATATATATCGGAACTGGTAATGCTAGCTTTACTGTAAATCAGTCATCGACCATCTATGGATACTTGAATCATCCACCTCATCCACCTCATCCACCTCATCCGCCTCATCCACCTCATCCACCTCATGGGCCCATATAACAAGGGTGGATTGGACTTGGCTGCCAGACGAAGTAACTGTGAGGCTCGGTACTGCCCAGTCGTAAGAAACTGCTAGGAAAGAGCTTTAAAAATAAGCTCTAAAAGCGGAGCTTGGAAGGCCAAATTTAACAATACCAGCAGTTATGGTTTTTCTATTTCACATCTTGATGTCTTTGATATCATGATTTGGTATGACTTAGTTATGTAAATCTAAAAGTTATTAAGCTGCCTCTCTCTTGTATCTAATCACCTTGAAGGAAATTTAACCTGATAATAGTAGAAATTCAATGCCATTTAAGAGATTTTTGGTAAAGATGCAAGGATCATTATATCCCTCCTATATTGGTAGACTTCCTACTACACCTCCTACTACTACAATTGCTGTGTAAACTCTTTATATCTTCGGGCCTCTTATTTTCTAGAAGTTCCAACTTCTTGAATTTAGAGTTAAATTGGACTTGGGAACATATTAAGAAAATGCAGAGTGCATTGTCTGGACAACACTATTAGCAATATATGTATTGTATTAACAAACATTGACTCTAGTGAGCATGTTTACCTTACTTTCAATTTCTACTATTCTACACTTACTACAGTTTCTAGCTGCATTTTGAATTATTTCTGAGTATTTGTACTTCTTTTCTTGATATTGGACTTGGCTGTTCCTTTTTTTTTTCATTCTTAGCTCCACTAATTACCAGATATACAGTGATATTGTCTAAAACAAACCCTTTTATCTGTGTATTTGCAGTTTCTACAACTCTAATACCATTTCTCTGTTTCCTAGAGTTATCGGTATATTTATAATGTTCCATTATAGTACATACTAATGGTTCAAAACTTGACCCATCTTTCTCTTTTTATAATGAATCAGTGAACAAAATTTAGTTAACTATTCCTGGCTGGACCCCACTGCAAAGCGAGGGCGCAGCCATCTTGTTAAGCTCTTTCAAACTTTTAGAACCCTGTCTAGTGGGTGAATCTGTTTTCGCTTCGATTTTACCAAAAACTCAAATCTCGAACAATTTTGCGAGATTGATAAGCAATAGTTCGAGACTAGCAGAGAAAAAGCGGCACGTCAACTCAGAATGACAAAAAAAGGGCTCTACTTATTTTTGGCCTAACCCTACATTACCATATCACGTGCAAACCCTAACTTGCACCACATTCTAATTAACACTGACTTCATCGACAAACTCAGTAATGTTAGACACATAGAATATCTCCAAAAACTTGCTAAATAGCTGCCTAAAATCTCAAAAACTCCGCTAGCAGAAACTTGCTGATAAAAGCATAGCCACTAGCCAATCCAGACTCTTGAAGACGGAATGTGGTAGGCGCAGGCATCGAACAGGCATTGAATATTTGAAAACTTTGTCTCTCTGATAGAGCTAAGGATTATCTCGAGACTAGGTCCCCCCCAAAACTCTGCTAGTCCCCAATACAAACAAAAGCTATCAGCCACGAGATTTTGCTTAGACGGATGTACGTGTTTGGAAGTGCCGGATTAGCTCGTACTGGTAGGATGAACTTAGTAAAGGGCTATGAAAGCGGAATATCGGGGCTGAACGTTGCTGTGCATATACACATGTATGTTCAAGTTCGATAAATGTAGTATATTTCGGCCAAAACATGATTACAGTATATTCTATCATTAGCACACAGCCCCCTTCGTCCCGGTTACAGAAATGGTACGGTATCGTGTAGGGCATGTAAAATGTAGCGTCTCGGTGTGTTGATCCGGTGGCCAGAGTGTAAAGTAACAGTTGTTATTTATCGGTATTATAAATCCAGCTGGACTAAAATCGTTGATTCTTACCCCATCCTTGGCTAAGCAAAACCATGCCAGAAACCTGGTAAGAAGGCGCTAAAAATTGGTCGGCGGCCAGAGACAATAAAACTCGGGGTTTATTAAGCGCGATTCAGTATGAACAACTTCTTGTTTGTACAACAAGGCTACCGATGCTTAAGTGGGTGCCAAGAAATGTTAGTGTGAATGCGGATGTTTCTATTATAATAGCTAGTCCCTTGACGATACATACGAACGAGTATTAAGATGTCTGGGTCACATATATATAGAATATGATAAACGATTAAACGCACCTGCTGTTCATGTTCTTGGGTTAGCTCCATGGTTTCTTTGTAACTTCTATCTAACCACTAATTGCATTGCGAACAACACCTTGTCTTCTTCCTTTCTCAACTTTAGTCAAGGGTTACTGTCAGCATTCGGGGTAATACCTTGATACCAGTAACATTTTCTTACTCTTATATCCTATCTTCACCGCACTTGTGGTTGGTATCCATTATTCATACATCTTTACATACTTTCAGTCATGCCTGAAAAGCGAGTACGATCGATAGCCTCGGAATCGCCTGTCCTACGAAAACGGACAGGTGGTCACCTTGCTGAATCCAGCATGAGCAACGCAGCCAGTAGCCGTACTGGCCCATCTAACATAGAAAACCTTTCCCCGACTGCAGAGGAAGACGAGATCGATCCCGAACATCGCCGTGCGGTCCAGGAGGCGAGAGTGGTGGCATCCGAACTAGAAGATCTTGCCTATGAAAAGGCTCTTGCTGGGCTTCTCATGTTCTTAAATCGGCGAGGTGCTGGCATCTACGATCGAGATGATGTCACCGAAGACGAAGTTACAAAGTTACGACAACGCCTTCACGAAATTCAATATCCCCAAGACAAAAAAGAAGAAAAGTTTATTTGCCCCTGGCACATCATATATCCAGGCAAAGCTATGTGTGTTTCCAAAGGCAATACGGTTGCCTCAGATTTTAAGTAAGTCTTTGTTTGCAGATTGTTTGTATTAGTGTCATACAAGGCTAACTAGTGACCAACAAATTTGCCAACACATAGCCAACACTTTGGTAGATACCACTCCCAAAAAGCCTTGGAAAACGAAAGCGAGAAGGCCAACAGCAGTACGGCGTCTCGTTTCATGATCATGTTGCCTTCCAGTGAAGAAGCCTGGATAGAGATGAAAAAAGACGCTTATGCAAATGGAGGCCTGAATGGTGTCGTGAGACTTGCATATCTCGACTGCCACTTACAGAGCAAGCATCAAGCAATCTAACCATGTGTGACCAGTGTCACCCAGACCTCTTGCAATACAATCAATGGAATCGAATCGTTCAAATTGTTCTAGGGCGTAAGACATATGATCTTATGATGGCTCGAGTTCCAAATTACCAAAAACCAAAAAGTGAGTTATATACCAGGCATTATTTAGGCATTGTGGCGTTAACTGCATAATGATGTCAGTTTTGTCCACTTTTGCTGTCCGAAAATCTATTTGTGCTTTTTGTGCAGAGGCAAAGCTAACTTGTGGATAATATAGTTCACATTATCAAACGACATTGGACAGAAACAGAAGAACGCACTGTTTGCCTCATATATGCAGAGAAAGTATTACATCGTATCACCACGTCAAGAATCTGCCTCAACGCCTTACCTATTGCCTCCGAGCCAGTATTGCCTAAGCCATTCAGCTCATCGGGTACGACAATAAGACGCGAACCCGAGGGTTTGGAATTTCCAACGACAACAATGGAATTACCAGTATCAAAACAGTTGGATACGGCAGCTTCAAGCCATCAATACGAGGAGGCGCCATTATCCAATGATGCTGTGCCTCTTCCTGAAGTCGAAGAAGCAATTGCGAATATGGACGACGTTTGGGGCCAAGTATTACATCAGAAGAGAACAGACTCCGGCCTGGGAACTAGTGTCGGGACTAGCTCTGACGATACCTCCAGTGCTCCGGATACAGATGTTGTAAGCTACGATCATGAATCCCACGTCGGTACCAGATTGCCGGATCCATTCACTAGTCATGATCTAGATATCAACCTAGATATCATTAGTGGGGGTGGAGCTGGCCCTTCTCGGTTAGATTTTAACAGGACGGCGGCACCAGTTTTATCATCAGAATTTCATGACTTGGGCGTTGTTACAGCGGCCATGGTTTCAAATACAGTAGAATCTATGGTGTTGGATAACTCTTTTCAAATCAGCGTTCAACATACGGAGTATAGGCCAGATGCTCAGGGACTCAGCATATCTAACAGCGGATTAGGTTTGAATTACGATTTCGATGAAGATATCAATCAATGGTTAAGCTCCTGTTTCTCGGCTGAATAAATAGGAAAAATGGGAAACTCAGCATTCATGCATATATAGCAATTGATTGGTAACTATTAGCTAGGTGAATTGATCATATTAAATTCTATTGAGCTTCAGGCGATTAAAATAAGGCCTCATGATAGAAAATAAAATAGTACATGGAAGTGATTTGAGAAGAGATGAATAACAAATAATTTTCTCAAGATTTTATTTAGAATAAATGTAGCTCTTGGTATATCAAAATAAGGCAAAAACATCCTAGCTAGGCAAATTGAAGTCATGCGAACTCTTATACATTACATACTTAATAATGGCGCAGGCTATCCAATATATACATAACCACAGGCCTACATTTTGCTCAAATTCTTTTCTCCCATAGTGTCACGTCTTACCACAGCAAAGACGAATATTTTCAAAAGAGCTATCACTGAAATTTACGATTGTCGACATGGACGCGTAAGTTTATCATTCTCAATACGTAGAATAAATACTAAAACAGACTCAAGCTTGCCATCTTTTGAATTCAATCGCAACGTCGGACACTTTTCGCTCGAATTATGGAAAGGAAACCTTTCAGTCGACCAGCCTTACCCCGACCTTCCCATAGCGTCCAGACACCAAGTGCTCGAAAAGACGGTGGCCTACGCGATCGATATCTTAGAACCTCTGAGCACGAATTCAGAGAGGGATAGCAATAAGCGCATGAGACGTGAATAGCTTTGATTGCTATACTATAAACATACTTCCTTTCAGGCTATCAGTATCATCATTCTAGAAATCTCAGGTTTTGGCTTGGGATTTATCACTGATCAAGATGTCAACTTTTGCAGAAAAAATCATTTCATAGGGATTCGAGAACGAGCATGCTCAAAATAGTTGAACCAAAGAAATCGTATATATTATTTATATAAAACTTAGGCGGCTAGTTTTAATTGTTCTACCACGATTTCAACTAGCTCACTCCATTCTTTCATCTTGCCATCTCCGGCATCACCACAAGCCAAAACTCCGGCTTGAGGTCTGTGAATCTCAACCCACGGCCATTCATCTAAGGATACCAGCTGCTTCTCTGTCATCGGATGATTCCACATAGCAGTATTTCCGGCTGGGGCCACTAGTATCTTCTTTGATGGATCCCAAGCACGTACAATTGACGTTAATAGATTATCACTTAAACCATTGGCTAGCTTTGCAAGAGTGTTCAGGCTCAGGGGAGCGATCAACAAGAGGTGTGCCCCTATAAGTAGATTGCAAAGTAATGACAGTTGTTAGTCGCTGTATGAATTGGCGAAATGAGGTCATTGTATATATATATGTAATATATGATTAAGCGACATCAATCAACCTTAAAGGCGTGGGTGCGATTGAACTTACATCGACGAAGCTCAATGTGTAATATTGCCTTGCCTCTCGACCACGGAACAACCCACTCGTCCTCGTCGCTATAGATACCATCAACATTCCTCATAGCCCGCACTTGGTGGAGAGTAGGCTGTTCTTCAGCCTGGCCACTTAGGAAGTTCTTTGACGCGTTGGTCATCACAATGCGGATTGATAGGTTCTCATATTTGCCCAACGCTGCTATCATCAACGGCAACTTTATCGTTGCTACAGACCCAGAACACGCTATGAGAAGATGGGTTTTTGAATCATTGAGTGAATCAGTCAAGTCATCTGCCGGATGCTGACTTGAAAGGAGAGGATCATGTGTCATGTTTTGATATCGCGAGATAAGGTTTGTGACATGTTTATATAAATTGCACATCTATCGACGCCTAAAAGTGCAAATGGCAAAGCGGGGAACGGATGGTCAAACCCTAATGGATTTAAGGGGTGGTGATATAGAAGTTGATAGATATGTACATATATTACCAATCAAAACCACATTTTACAACCAACTTACCAGGGGGACGGCTGTGAACAAACAAGTATAACCAGGATAGCGCTGCTTGTCTTCTCCACTGCTTCCCCCATGCTGAATTTGCTATTGTTTTCTGTGTTTTCCTGTTTTTCTTTTCTAGTTCGGACCTCCATTATGGGGGATTTTTGAGGACCATTAGGGTTTCTCGACGTCTAACGATCCACTAGGGTCGACCCACGTGATTCACATAAAGACGTAAAACGTTAAATAAATAAATAAAACCACATTTTGCGAAAATCAAATACAGTAGAAAAAAGATAATGTTTATATAAGTATTGTTCTTGAATACTTGAGATGGGAACTATGGTCTAAAAGCTCCCGCAAAAGTAGTATTCCATGCCCAAGCGGCAATAGCCATGGCACCGAGACTCATTGATAACGCCATGACAAAATTGACTTGGTTGTTGTCAAGAACATCATGACCAGAGACTGCAACACGAGAAGGCTTGCCATCTCCGAAACTTGACCCACGGTGCTTATCCTTCGGGTCATATTTATCGTTTGATGCCTGCTCATCCTCTGAGTCTACACTCTTCTGGTGTGGCTTTCTAGACTTGATGTGCACATCATTGTCGTTGGATATGAGAACGCGAGTACCACCTTGACCCTCGACAACCTTTCCGGTGCGTATATCAGCCACCGTCCGTTGAAAGATAGCGCCGAGAAGACTATCGACAATGCTCCCAAAAAGACCCCATAGAGATAGTCCGATAACAAAGATATACCGATTCTTCTGCGACCAAGTGCCATCAAGCGAGTCGCCACAGGTAGGAAGTAGATACATAGAGATAATAGATATGATCGCAGAGCCCGCGAGACCAGCCACTAAACCCATTATAGTAACTCCACCGTTTGTACCGCGGGGAACCTTCTGTCTCATGAACGAGGTGATGAGACGAGGCTCGCTTTGTGACAGTATACCAAGCTCTGAACTGAGCGTATCAGAAGTCACCACCGCATAGTTTGCAATAATACCAACGATAGCCAGATCGCCGGGCCAGTTGTAGCACATGGAGCCGGTAGGGTTAGACTGATAGGGATCAAGTAGTAAAGTCTCCCGCTTTTTGAGCTGGATAGTATGAGCAACGGCTAGAATGCTAGCGACAAGAGAGTTTGCGTACACTTGAAATAATGTTAGCTTCTACAAATTGTACCCATGGTTAGATAGGTAGCACAAAGCCCATACCTTGAACATGAGTACGTGGACCCTCACCACCGGACGAGCCTTGTGACTGTAGAGTGAGCGTAGCTTTCACATCATGCTTCACCTGTGAGATATGTTAGAATCATTGTTATAATGAGGACTATCACTTTTCATACCTTGGTTGCCTTAGTCCCTAGCAAGAAAAAGACGCAGAGAAGCACGAATGGGAGATTCCATGGATGATAGGCGTGCGCTATAGCTGTGACAATTGCGGCTACGATACCACCCGGTGTTAATGAGTTGCGTTTGCGGGATCTGTAGGCCAAGAAGGCTGTTATGGGAAACGCAATGAGTGAGTGCATGTTGAGGTCGTATGGCTAAGATAACCGAGCCGACTGTCTGTAAAAGTTAGGATTTTATGCGATTTGAGATGTCGTCATGGAGCGAGTAGCGTCGGTAGAAATGAAACCGTGTTCGAGATGTGGATTTGAGTGGTATTTAATTGACTACACGCGAAATATTATCTCGTTATTCTCAATGAAAATGCTGGAAAAAAGAAAGAAGAATTGAAGCCAGAACGAGAGATATTGCCACAAAATGACAGTAGCATATCTATATGTGCGGAGGTCTCATTGAGGTTCTAGAAAAGGTATGACGCTAACATAACAAACGGAAGAAGCTTGGGGGTTATGATGTCAGCTTCCAACCTTCCAGGCTCCAGGGTCACGTGAGGAGATCGCAGCTAATAAGGGTTTACATCTTAACGAGCCTCCGACTCGCTTACAAGTAAGTAAAAACAATTGCGATCACTAGAATAAAAGTGAAAATACTAAAACAATTAAATTTCTAGCTTCAACATGCATTGTAGCATTAGTGTTGATCGATCGACATCAAGATCTTGATGATAGGCTATCTATACCACTTTGCAGTTTGTATCTGCTAGGGAGACCCTGTAGATGATTTGGCATCAACGCCCTAACATCATTGTTGGTCCTCAAAATCAAGGTAGTAAGGACTTGATGCAACGACATAAAACAATAGGCAACGCGACTAATTAAGCCAGATTAGGCTAACTATAACAACAGCTAATATGTAATATACCACAGGGATTGACACTATCGACAGTCTTGGCAGCCTTAGCAACTCTATGCCCACCAACTCCTGCGACTGATTCCGCAGTGCTGTCTATCCACTTACGCCGTATCATATATCCCCGATCGATAAAGAGCTTGCAATATTCGGTATATGGCCTGCTTGACTGCAATGCGATACGAGATGCAGAGCGGAATATTGCTGAAAGAAAGCATAGCCAATATTTATATAAATGCAAACCTGCTTGACACGCGATAATGTCTAGAATGGTTGGCTGGAATGTGGAAGTCTCAATATAGCAACCTTTGCATCCGGTAGTAGCCCGATAGTGAAGAAAAGGGCTGCGATATACATAGACATTATAAATGGGCCACGCGAGGTCTCAACCAGTACCAACGGTATATAGCCCAGTAACATATACTATCTACGGGCTAACCAAGCTACTCTAACCACTAACCACTAATCATGCCCATGCTCATGATGAGATGGTGTTTCGTCGTCTGTATAAATCGGATGATGCCGTGACTAACGAGTTCCTATATCACAAACATTGGGCGTTACCCACCCATCCGTCTGGGTTCTACATAGTATGTTTCTGCTCCTAGACTAGCATAATATGCGTGGCTTATACAACCCCATCCCATCCCATCCCATTCAATGCCGCCTGGACCCTGACCCAGCACATTGGTAAGATTGAAGCGCACTCTACCGTACAAGAGCCACTTTGGCTGTGACTGCAACACTTGCTGCAATCAGCAGCCCTGCTGTGACCATGGCTATTGCGAATTGGGCTTTTATTAGCATCACGGCTTGCTTTTGTCAGCAGTCGGTGCTAAGTTGTGCCTGCCGTTGAGTGTTTGAGCCGCCCAACTAAGGCGGACTAACATTCGGTCCGGGCGGTCCTTGGCCCCCATCCTGACAGCAGATGGTGACCGCGTATTCTTTGTCGTGGGACATATAGCTAGAGAGTTAATCAGCATCTGAATATAGATCAGTTCTACATTGCTAGTATGGAGGAAGCCCAATCTTCACTTGCTGACCATTTGATATCGACCGGAGGTCCGATACACGGCTCTGACAGCTGGCTCGCCATTAAAAGGGGGGCCACTGACACGAATCAACTGCATAGCGTAAGCACACAGCTTCAGCAAACCACTGAAGCTGGACGTCTACTATTTCCTTGTTTGGACCACAATCTAGCAGGAAGCTCCTCTAGGCTACCCGAGGTGACCTAGCAACTATGACAAGTAACAGCTTCGATCGTGCAGAAGCAACGCACCAGACCCAAGCCTTGATGTTTTGGCAATATGTGTCTAAAGTTATTCCATCAAGCATTGTCAGAGTGCGGTTCAGAAACGGGGGTTTGACCCATGGCCTGATAACATACTGACCAGAAACGTATGCAGATATGTATGCTTATGTTGAGAATATATGACTGTACAGGTCAACACGACGGGTCTAAAACATGCGTGCTCGGTTACTGAGTGGTAGATGAAAGATATTGCTATTATAGCTAAGGTTGCAGAAGCGAGGTTCTGCTTGTCTTTCCTGTCGTCTCCAGAGATAGTAAACGGCCCGGAAGAAGACACATACATGATAAGGCAGGCAAAGGTCATAGACCAACCCCTATCATTGGAACAAGTAATATTTGCAGTAGCAGCAAGACATGTTCCGCTGTTCTAAGAAACATATCTCATAGCACTCATGCTCTCCATGCCCTAAATCTGCTGCCCTGTAGTGTCGAAATCTACGCAAGATTCAAAATCACCGAGGATGATACCGAGGAAAATACTTGACTGGCGGCGGTCACCGGAGCGATTTCGACGGCGTCGACAATCTTTTGATTGCTACACTGTCTGCCTCTTCACCACGGCGAATCCTTACCTGTGTAGCAGAGATAGGGAGAATAATGTCTCAAAGTTCTTTCGACAAAAGTAAGCCATGTAGTTCACCGCCTGTGTGTGTTCGGGCATTTTCCTAACCGTGATATCGACATGCCGTTGATAAGTTCTGAGCGGTCACCACGAAGATGGCCCGCTAGGCATGTTCCGCCGTTTCCATTGGCTTTAGATACGACATATGTGGCGGACTGCTGACACGGCACGAAGACCAAGCTAAGACTTGCGTGCGCCACTGAAGCACAGCATTGGCAGGACTAGAATCACCGGCGCTGATTGTCCAAATAAGACTACTTGTCTGGGCTTCTGCTTGCCCACCGCTATTACAGTCATCATGACTATAACATCCTTTTCAGCCTTTTCTCTCATATATACAATAGCCAGATATATCTTCATTTGTCTCGATGCTACGATAGTATTTTTATACCTAAAACAGATATTATATCCTATCTTGATTCCAGATACAGAGTCATGCTGAGGCCTTGCATATAGCATTGCCTCTATTTCGTAAACTGTGACGCTTTGCACCTTTTCTCGTAATTCTGGCTTTATCGTTCTTATATATCTACATACTACGCATTGGGGATATAGACTTGCAGTTCTGCGTGGCAGATCCGAAGTAAGTCAACCCTATGTGATTTTATAAGTGTGTCTCGAAGGATAGACACCAACCCTGGAACTACTAGATAAAGTGAGTCTATGATTCCCCCGCCGTACGATGACTAGTGAATATTACTCAGTGTCACAAGTAACTAGGTAATGAAGTAAAGGCTAAGTTGCTCTGACTGTAAAAGCCACTGAGTTTGAAAAAAGGCGGTCTAGTTAATGTCCATGTATGCATGTCTCAGAAACAGCTGTCGTGGGTTATCTTCCTCCTTTATGCACACTTTTCTATAGCAAAATGCCCAACCGTCACGCGCCTAGGCCCCTCCATCACATCATGAAGTAAACAAAGGGCTTAAAATAGTTGTATTATTAGCCACCCTCACGGTCATGCCTCTACTCAACAGCACTACGGGCACACAAGAACCGCATTGCCAAAATTCTCTTAGTAGATGGATGTTCCTAACGGCCTAGGGAGAGATCTAGAGCCTTCTGGGTAACTATACAGTCAGTATTTTGAGCCAAGTCTCGTCTTACATAGGCCGACAGGTCAATAAACAGACTGTTCCGCTTTGTGATACAGCGGTCTGTATTCAGCTCAACAGAGGTCTCATGCAGAGAGAACATAGAAGTGACTCGGTGGTTGTACGCCAAAGATAGGCAAGTATTTGCCATACATACTCAACATTTTCTGTGTACAGATGCTCTCTAATACGTAGTTTCTCTGGCTGAGCCTCGACCCGTATATGACGACATCTTCGTAGATGAGTGTCGCAAGAGGGCCGATCACAAGGGAAACGTGAGAAGGGATCATGGCTCTACAAGTGCTGCCACCCATCTAGCCATCGTATATGCAGCTTGCTTTAGCACGAGATACAAAGCTGCCCCAAAGGGTATATAAAATTCCATTGTGTATATAAAAAGGGGAGGCTCCGGCGTCGGGGGAGTCATTTACACATCATAACTACAGTACGATATAGGTATAAGGCCCGGGGCAAGATATCTACTACGGAGCAGCGAGGATTGATAGGACTCAATACAAGATGTCATACTAGATACGCCATAACGGGGCCGTCATCTTCGGGTAGAAATTTGAGGCAGGCTCTCGATGAGAAGAAAAGAACATCGGCACCGGATGAGTATCAAGTAAGCTACTAAGAGAAAAATAACGAACTACCATATGGAAAATTAACAGAGACGGCAAACGCAAACACACTGCTGGCCTAGGAGGAAGGAAGGACCCTTGAGTATCGCTAAGGTAAGGAGAGACATTGAGACAGATATCTAAGGATAGTTTGGGCAGCAATGCAACATCGACCAGTAGCGGCATAGCAAAAGCTAGTAAGCACATTTGTATCTGTATAGCTATAACCGAATCCTAAACTAGGCTAGACGATATGCACATGTGTATCACCTACATATGTATATACACGTAGCTGTAGATAAGTCGAGGTTTTACAAGCGACCTCACATTCAGCTCTGTTCTAGGCTTGATATAGCCCTTCAGCTATCAGCTAGAAGTAGCTATTGTAGTAATATCAACATAGTTCTGTTGTAAGTCTGTGACTCTATCTATGCGTTATTATATTTCAGAAATAGCGATGGCTAGTAACCTGCCCTGTACTGATCAGAAACTTTTTTTTTTCATGTATTCATAACCCTAGATCGAGGGAGAGTTTTCTGTGTTGATCTCATCGTCACGATCGAGAAACTGAGAAACTCATTGGATACAAAAATAGAAATACGAGTCGATGTATGCGTCGTTGTTATCTTGCCTATTTAAGGGAGACTATAAGCCGAGCCGTATCCTGGGGTCTTTTGCTCATCTACAACCCTTGATATAGGCACATGTTATAGGGATATGTCGGCACCATGAATTGCACTTCCTAGTATGTTTTTGTTCCTACTGAACCCAAGACCGAGGAGCCGAAATACACTACCGGTTTAAATAGCTACGACTCTATCTAAGATAGTGGGTGATGTGCAATAACTCTTGCCCATCTTTACCTATGTCATACACTATATCGGTATGGTAACTGACCCATCACTAGAGCCGCATAGGACCATCTTGATAGACGATTCTCTGATATATAGTTTTTTGATATGGTTTCATGAAGGTTAAATTGCCATGTAAAGATAGTTATTTGATTTTTGATTTCTTGTTATCCAAGTTGAATATGCTACTAAAATATGCTGGCTCTTGATAACTAGCAGTTCAAAAAGTATGATATCTTGTAAATATAGGTAAATATAGGTGATCATCTAGTTATAGATAATAGATGAGGCAGTTTATACTTCAAGCCTCATAAAATATGAAGATGTATCCTTTTAGAGGCTGGTTATATTCATGCCGTCCTATTGTAGCTCCGTTCTTCATGACCTGAAATACAAGCCTTTCGTCTCACAACTTTCTTTGCTGTTCACTCACACTCGGGATTAGACTAAGACACAGAGGCGTTAATATCACTCATTTTAAGCTTGTTCTTGCCTACTTCAGAGCTACAAGCTTCAAGCCTCATATCAGTATCGTGGCTCCCCGCCATGATGAAAGTGTATGGTTGCACACAGCCTATGGCTGCAGGGATTATAGAACAAATCACCAGCATTACCATACATTCGTTCTTGCTCTTGGGCATCTTCTATGACTTTGATGCTGATATTTATCATCGGTTTAGGGGGGGGTAAGCGGGATATCACTGGTCAAAGCCCAAAAGGCCAACTCAGACAGTTTTAGTCTTGCTGGTCTGTTGTGATCCAACAAATGTCTCGGTGGTAAATCCCATTGCATATAAAATAGAAAAAAGAGAAGGAAAAAGAGAAGAAAAGAAGGAGGGAAAGGAGAAAGAACAGAAACGAACAACTAAAAATGGGAACAAGTAGAACAAAGCATCAGTGAGCAATACAGATGATCAGAATTCCCAAACCGGAGTTCAGCTCAGAGTTGGGAGCTATGGTAGCAGGTTTATCGAAGCATGAAGTCCATCATGAGATACAAGACCATGCAAGAAGCCGTGTTTCTTGAACTGATCATGTTTGCACAAGTACAGCCTAGCTACGAAAGTTAGGGCTGTAAGCCCATTTACAAACCACTGCAGATACATATATATATATATAGATATAGGCCACACTATCGGGCTACCAGCTATCCATCCCTTCTAATAGAAGTCAAATCTCCTATAGGTCCATCAAAATGAACTGTATAACACATGTGCTTTGTTTATGCACATTCTATTCAGCTGTCCTTGATGCCGGGGCCTAGGATTATCTTTCTAGGCCAGAACACGACCTTCCCCGCGCATACCATGCTACGTTGTCTGTGGCATATACATGCAGCACGAGCCTGTTCGCCCTACTTCTTCACTTGTCATTATTAACGCTGACACTGTATACTTAGTTGCAAAAAAGTGATGGTGGTATACTGAACCTACATCACTGTACATACAGACATGCATATGGAAGCCGGAGATAATATCAGCGGAATATGATAGCTGAGTTTGGGGCAACGTAGTTTGCATTGCAGACTGTATCGTATTCCTACACGCTGCAGCGAGCCAGTAAGTGGCAATATGATAGTGTTGAACAATTGTCTTAATGGTGATGTTGTATAGCCAATTAGCATATAATGTCTTAAAGCCACGGGCGCCTTACCAAAGAGTTAGCTGGTACAACAGGACGATGCCGAACCCATCCATAGCAGATCTTCTTGGCTAAGATCAGTTGGCTTGCTCCTGTTTGATGACGTTTTTGTCACTAGTATCCAGGCAAGTACAGCGCATTGAAAAACGTTGCTGCTGTACCAGAGCCGGATTTAGGTTCAGGCGGGGAAATACTTCAGAGGATGTAATCTATAGGCTCCAGGATACAACCTCTAAGCTCCAATATGCGCAGTACTTCTCCATTACTACTACAGCGACTGCGTAAAAGGCTGGTTGCGGCAGATCCCTACCATATGTAGCTCGTTTATGCATGTCTTTATCGCCCGAAGGTATATGCATATTCATATGTGCATGTATGTATATGTGGGTGGCTTTAGCACAGCTAGTATATTCCTTATCCTTTGGGTTGTTTTGTTTACAAGCTACAGCAAGTAGAAACAAGCTCACCACTCAATTAATTCTCTTCAATTGTCCTCATCGTTTTTATCTACTTGCTTCAAAACTCGCACGGGATTTAGGGCCATTCGTTAAAGGCGTACAGAATATGCAGTGCACGGCCTCTCAAACGTGCCCAGACAAGAGTAAAGAAAAGAAAAAGCAGTTAGTTCCTTTCTTCGAGCGTCTAGCCATACAGATATAGACAACTCCTATGGCTTGCCACGAACTACTAGGCTCCAGCCGATCAGGCCGCTCTGCATACATACTTAAAGTACTATGCTTAGAGTAGGCTCGAGATAGTAGTATAGATACACTAAGTCTAAAGTTGCTGCGGCATTCAAGCAGTGATGTGATGGGAGAATTTGTTGTAGTGTTACTCAAAACAATCGCCGATTTGATAAATCATCATAGGCCGAATCTAGACATAATGGCGATTATGCTATCAGTACTTTCAAGCCTAGTGCCAAAGCAACAATTTTCCAGTATATCTGTAAACAGACTATTGGAATCGTGCATCATGAACTGACTAAGAGACTGATAACACCGTAAGTATCTGAGTGAGCAACGAGCTCGGACAGTTCGTTACTTTGCTAGAATCATGAATTTCGCAATCGGCTAAGCTCTTTGTCGGCACAGCATCTCTCTCACATGATCGGAGCAGATATGCAAGCTATTAGCTGATTGCCAATCAAACGCCGATATTGACACATATCTGTATATTGAATCGTCATTCCATCGCTATCTATTATCAGCTGGCTTCTAGGCCAATAGTGCAGCTGAGAAGGCAGTAATTCTAGGAGTCTTGATGTGCGCATCTTTAGTTAGTACGACCAAGCCAAGCCCGAGATGATCACCAAGGATATGTTATATCTGTGAGATATGTCTGTCTATCGTAGATTATGCAGCAGTAATATATCGTCATAGCCATGATATAGTCGCCGTTGACTCTTCCCTCATTGAATTCTATATATCTCCGCGTTGCACAAACGTCAAAGCACATTTTTTCGCCTACCCCATTCTAGCCTTTCTTCTTGTAACAAGCAACATAATTCCATATAATTGTTGATGAAGATCACGTTCGAACCACCATCTCGGCGCTGATCGGCCTACAGCTGGAAAATAAAACCGCGGCTTTTTCTAGCTCAGATGACAAAATCTACGCCGTATTAAGGCCTGTAAAGGGCTCAGTTCGTGGTTGTAGTACTTTATGAGGGTAGCACAAAATCAAACCAGCCTATATCTATAGTTCTAATTGCTCTATATAGAGCAAGATCGTCTATAGAATAGGCCACCAAGATAAGCAATAAACAATGGCTGGTTTGTGGCTGTATCTGACCACCCTCTTACGCACGGATAATTAGTAGTCTTGTTCATGACTTTCCAAAACGCATGCTACTTTCACTTCCGCCGCAGCGTAGCATATCAAGGTACTTTCTGTTCAGCAGAGTAGTAGTAAGGCCATGGGCGGATTTAGGGTTTCTCCAGTATACACACCGGCCCATTAGCCGCATATCAGGTAGCCTCCAATACAGCGTGGGAGGCGGGATATCTAACGTGGAATATTTGAGTCGAGAGTTGTATTTGCATAGCAGTTTCTATTCCGTTATTCATTCTGGGGCATTCAAGTATATGTAATGCAATAGTACATATGTACGTGGGTTTTCAAGCTTACCATAGTCAACGGAAGCGTTGCGTTCGCTTGCTTCTAGCGCCAGAAATTGATGTCTAAGAATTCTCTAATATTCGGTTACGCGGGGGTATAGAAGAACAAGCTGTTGGTCAGTGATTATCTATACATTTGGTAGGCTCGGTTCGAGTTGATCCAACTAAAAGTACATACATACCTACATATGTACATAGCACTAAAGAGGTGAGTGAGTTTAGCACCGCTGAAGATACAAACAAGTCAGGCCAATGACTATCGAAGGAAAAGAATTTGACTGCATCGGCAACTTATAAGAATAAGCATCAGAGCCTTGAGGTTCCAGGGCCAAAATAAGCATACAGCAAGCCCAATTGAAAATAGCTATCAAGCGATGGTGTTCTGAAAGGCATCATTATTGGTGATTTTCTGCGGGTTTACAGTAGCTGTAATGCATGCAACATGCCTTTATACCAAAAGATTATAGGCCAGGACGAGCTAGCTCGATAATGGTTAATGCCCAACTGAACCTGTCTGTACAGGGCGTAACACTCTTCACGAATCGGTGGTGAATAGGACAAGTAGAAGCAGGGTTAACAAGGTGTTAAGAATTTTATCTTATAATACAGTAAGGCCAAAAACTGTAGACGAGTTAAGAGGGGTTTTGTGGATGAACATAAATCAGACATAGTGAATGATGACAACGTAAAGAAGCGAATCAATTAGTCTACCATATACGAAAATTTGAGGTTGGGATACGACGGCTAGCAGGACAGACTTAAAAAGCATGTCGTATAATAACTTATAGCACCGTGTAATAGAAGTAACACATGTCTACTGATAGGACGATTCCCATTTTGACTATAGTGAAACTCATTGAGCATACTTTGCAACAATCAATGGAGGGGCATTCGCCTGTGCCCCTCTTTCTCTATTCATTTACTTTTCTCGCCTCTCGTTCTAAATACCATCAAGGTACTGTATTTGTATTATGTAGCATATGCCAAGGTGTAATTTTCATCTCCCACTGTCAGACAAGGGCTTACACGCAACTATCTTGGCTTATTCCACTAATCATATTATATTATGAGGGCCTTTTGTAATTGTGCAAATCAAACATGAAGAGGCAGGTAAGGCATAAAACGAATTTTATCTTCTTTTCTGATAGTGGTAATTGACCGGAATCTTGCAAATCGCTACACTCGATAGAAGTCAAGAAAAGTTAAGCATGAGTATTAACTAAGATCTCTTCTTGGATATTCCATCTTCGTCATGAATAACATAAAACATATATATGTATAACGAAGGAATTAGCTGATATCTAGTATACAACACCAGCATGCATGACGAAAGGCCCAATTCAGAAGCCAAAGGACGAATCTAAACAGGAAATTGTATCCTGGCTCGCCCAGTATCATATCTACTATCAGCTCCCACCCGCTCAATAGATTGCGGCAGGCAGTTCCGGCAGACCTCACAGTTTTCGTCTGACAGCAATCATCTTAGGCTCGTCAGGTGTCGACTCTTATATCGTTTTCAGTCCAAGGCAATACGAGAAATTCCGTTGACGATAGTGTATAGAAATGACATAAATAATCAAGATTGTCCAGGGCCGTTTCTTATATACAGAAACGGTTAGTAACGTAGCTTGGAGTAACCGTACGTCGATAGCCTATATTATAGTTTTCATTAGGAGGGTTACTCTTCTCTCACCATTAGGCTTATCAAGAAAGTTGCTATCCTTCGTAGATCCTAGTCCTCTTTTTTTCTCTCTCTTGAGGGTGCGGCACAGCAAAAGGACAAGGTTGCTCTAGCCTTCGCACTAAGCATAACACTATTATACTTTGTATTACTATACTATTTCTCTTCGAGTTTAGCCCCTACCCAATCAGGTTACAATAATCAGCACACCGTGTTAGGGTTAACCAACAGCACCACGGCCGGGGTTAGGGAAATAGAGAAAACATCAACTAGTGTCCTGAAAAGCGAAAACAAGTAAGTCACAAAACCTAAACCAGTACCAGAAATGTGGAATGTACACATGTACTTTATAAATACGGATCTGTACACCGTCGAACCTGGAGTAGCTTGAATTTAAAGAATCGCATACCGCAAAGTTGGGCACTTTGACATGAAAATGCGCCAATATGCTTTGGCGAATATTGATCTACAGTGTAGTTAGTGACGTTCTAGTGTAAGATATGTGAGATCAGCTATTGTGAAGATTTGTGATGTAAATCTTCACTATGCCAGGTTTAGCTATTAAGATGAATTCAGGCAAGACAGACAAAACGGGCTATTATACTTGACGTCATACGCGGCATTTTGAGTATCTCATAGCAAAACAGTTGCTTTTTGCTTTTTTTTCTTTTTTTTTTTTCTTTTGAAAGTCTACGGAAACAAGCTGATTTAATGAAAGAAACAAAACAAAGAAAGAGGACTACCGATCAAGAAACAAAAAAACGTCATAGTATCAGCCACACATAAAGACCACATACATATTTATTGGCAAGATGCATGTTGTAATTATTACAGTGTGGAACTATAGGCATCTATAACTGTATATCACTCATTGATAGTTATCGATAGGTCATCTAAATGTTAATAAGGGATAATCGTCATCCCGACCTCCTTGGACATGTCGTTCTATGACAATGTCAAGATAAAACAACCGAGAATTACAAAGAATAAGAAGTGGGAACAAGAGTTAGATACCATATTATAAAGCACCCAAAAACGAGATAAAAAAGGTATCTAAAGGAACTCATAAATCTCGCTGAAACCTCTATGGAGTTAATAATAGATCGATACATGAATACGCTGTTGCGTATAAATCTGCGTATTCTTTTCACCTCTGTCGTGTTCTTCTATTACTGCTTCCCCACGTATATCGTTGTTTAGAGCCATTTAGTCGATCGTGGCTAAACAGGTTAGTTAGCTAATATAGCATAGGATTAGCTGAAAGGACATATATAGCCAATAGGAAAAAAACGAACAACATGGAAAAGGAAGATGAGGATGCTTATTGTGGCCAATACTAGGCATCATCAAAGGAGTTTATGGAAGTAATGACAATCACTGTATAGTAACTTTAATTGATTAAAAACATATAACGACGCTTGGTCTTAATTCCTGAAAATGATTAACATCAACTACCGTATATGCATATCAAACCCCCTTCATTATACGAATAAATGTAATAGAACTTAGCAGAATATCAAAAGCAAAGCACAACATATGCCTTATATCTACAGGTAGATCTGAGCAAGATAACTCCTCACATACAAAGGAAGATAATGGAAATGCAGACTCTCCACTCCCACGAAAAATAAATGAGTTAGCTTGTCTTATTCGAAACCAATCGGTTGATATCTATTATACCTATTAAAGAATGGATCATGTGTATGGCAGATAGGTATAGAGTAAGCCAAGATTCACATAAATCCTTAACATATAGTTAGAAGACATAATGAACGAACTTCTACGAAGACCTACAGCTTTACACAAGGCTATATATATCCCTTATTATATGTATGTATATAACGCTATGGTTCCAGGTGGAACCAAGGATATGTCCGTAAACCATGGTGTCTTATGATCACATGCGCATAATGAATAACGCCTTCGTAGATTGATGTAATCAAGTTATTAAGAAGTCTAACTTTCAAAAAGTCAGAGTATGTGATAGCAAGGTGAGGGTGATAAAATGCTGTAATCCAGTCTGTATATGGGTGTTCTAATCGATACTGCTGTTTTAATATTTTTTTATGTAGTTCTAAACAAGTTTAAAATGTAAAGAAGTATATGAAATGTTGAATTTTGGGCTTTACATCTTGGCTGGCGGATTTTTAAGTTATACATAGATTACACGTATTGAGGCTAATGCTGACTATTACTTACAAATATAAAATAACAAATGGGTGATGATATTGCTAGCACTTACTAATTAGTTTTCATGGTGAATAGTTATGCATATATCGGCACCAAGTGAAAGTCCTTGCATATATATAGACCGCCATATGCTGTATGAAATTTCATGTAATTTATCAATGGCGTGGGCCCCAAAAGCCAAGTCGTTACTACACATACTTATATAGGCCTAAAAGACGGCTATGAGGCTGTAGACAATCAGCAATGGTGTAGAAATCTTAGTCTTTTCTACTCTTCTATGCAATATTATCTTGCTATTTGCTCTAAGATACTAATATGTGATCTAAGAAGGTGAACCAAGGTTTGTGATTACTGTGGGAAAATGCCCTAGATTAAAAAGGCTAGGTGTTCATGGTGTCATATTTGTCTAGCCTTAGCTTGCCAGCTGGCAACAGAGAATCCTCTAGTAAAAAAATCATGATGACAGAATGGATAATTGTTGTAATCATGTCTATTTATTACCGTGAAAATATTGACATAGAAACTCGCCGATCTCATTAGAACAAGAACAACAAAACAAAGAAGGAACAAGAATGTCATGCAACATAGAGGCTTAATACAAGAATCACTGTATATATCACATAGGTAATAGCAAATAGGACGACAAGATAGCAAATTGACCTCATCAAGACAACTCGCTATAGAATATGATATACGAGATATGAGACATGAAAGTGGCAGGCAAACATGTATGAAGGTTGAGCCTACATGCCTACATACATGGCCAACATAAATATGCAGAACCCTCTTGTATTTGAGTTAACAAACCACCAATGAGAATATTGAAATGTTGTAATAGACTGCCGGGTTTCCCGGAAGCTTATTTCTTTCGTTCGGCAATTCCTTTTTCTTGGTTCGTCTAGGAGAGGGGGTTTACGTGTTGACTTTTGTAACCGAAGATAGTAGAAGACGGCAACTGGGAAAGGAAACTATTTGTATCAGTAGGTCGAGAGTTACCATGTACAAAGATGATATGAAAAAGGAAGCAGTACAGAGCCGCTCTTTGTATCACATCACATAGTTATGCAGAATATATGGAGGAAGTTCCCTAAGCGTAACAACCTGTAAACAAAGCATATAAAGCCTCAGATATCTACATATATGTAGCAGATGAGGCCAGAGAAACAGAGCTTTACCAGGCGCAAATATTATGACAAGTTCAATATCGCCCGTAATACTAACGTTACAGCAGGCGCCTTGATGTATTTGTTTATTGATATTGGCAGTTTCCATGCTCCGATTCTCTTAATTCCGCGATTCTTTCCCTCTAGGCGAATAAAGTAATGACAATCAAATGAATATCAAGTTAGCAGGGTGCCACACAGCTAGCGCGAAACTAACTTTGTGGCTTGTGACGGGCGATATTTTGGGCTGGGTTACGGGTTTAGCTGTTAGCTTAGTTGTAATAGAACATTGGCGCTAACAGCCATTTTCATGGGTTTATTAGGCATTTCAGGGTTTATCGTCTCCTATTTTCCATGTGAGTCCTCAGGGTCAAGCGCTATGATTGATTATGGGTCAATTCGCAAAAGGACCATCGCACAGTTGGTATTAGGATATATAAACTCGCCGCTAATAGGTAGTTCTGAATATATAGACAGGTCTTTGAGTTTGTGATGAAAAGTGAGTCTAAGCTGAGTTTCGCAGCCTAAAAATATATGCACTGTGTACTATACGTACGAAGTACAGTATTATAGTCTTCCTTTCATATGGCAGCCCAATTCTGGCCACGGCCGTTTAGACCTCTTTTTGTTTTCTTTTCTTTTTTTTTTCGATTTCAGCTGGAGATAAACTACACTGACACTCTAACCCAAAAAACAGCAGGTGTGGTTAGACTTGATACCATGGAAGTGCCGAGACAGTCACAGCGTCGTAGCCGGTTACAGAACATGATGTTATGCGCCCATAAGAGTATAAATGAACTTAGTAGCTTTGTATCTGGCCAAAATCCACAGTACAATCTAGTTTGGCACCAGACCTCTCTCTATTCAAAACGTATAACCGGAATCAGTAGCGCGGCTACGGTGCGGGATACCTAGTAGGCATGGCAAAGTTTCAATTCATTTTATTTCCCGCCCCATCCAATGCCGTAGTACGTACCATGGATACATATATGTATCAGCTGTATAACAGCTGATACGATGATATACAGATATAGCAGATTTATAGTCGCAATAGCAAGTTGAATGCAGAAGAAGCGAAAATCAAAGCCTACTGTAGATCATGTGAAATAGTCAACGCACGACAGGGAAAGAAACTGCGATGCAAAATACGACGATAAGAGCAGAATAGGAAAAGAATAGCAGAGCTCTCTGTTTGCCCAAAACCGTCCGTGTCGGCACTTAGGGTCAGAAGCCGGTGAGTAGAGTCACATACAACGTACATACGGATCTGATACATGTCGAGATGGTGGCCTCGTTTACGAGGTGAAGTAACGATGATACGGTTGTAAGATGCATGTGAGATGGTCTGGCCATGGGCCAATGTTGTTTGTTCTGCTACTACTGAAACTGTGGTATTATTAGCACTATCTAGCTACTAAACTACCGGTGTTAACGGAGACTCAGATGACCTCACGAGAGAATATACTGCCCTATATGGCATTTTAGCTGAAGGCAGTCAAAACAGATGCGTGCTATTGATCGTAATATGCGTATCAAAATATGTATGTATGTACTGTATAGACTGTTCCCGCATGGTTCTGCTGTGGAATGCTCGTTATTTAACGTATCAGATGTATTTGGTCTCAACAATCAGTAAAGGCACTATGTCCAGCCACATACCGCTAATAAAACGAATTATGACATAATCTAAATGTAGTGTCTATATACGTATAGTTATGCTTTTATATTATACTGATACATGTACTGACACTCCCAGATGTGTGGGAGGAGGAATCCAAGTAGGGCCCTTTTGGTGTTCCTTTATACTAGCCGATAGATGTGACGTTTTCTTTTCACATACGATACGAGTACTGCTAAATGTGATTCCAGTAGACTCGCAACCCTCCCTTCTAGCCCTAGAGGCGTCATTGTAATTGCCCGGTTGACTCTAGACGGCGTCTCTTGCCAGACACAGCCATTCGGCCTATGCTAGGAAATGAAAGACTCACCACTAAATCTAACGCAAGGGGCCTGCAGCTATCTCTACTTCAGGCGCCAAGTTAGCCTGGGACATCAAGAATCAGCCATAATCATGGGATAAAGAGGGTGGTTGATAAAAAATAGTAGAGCCTATCTAAAAACGACTAACAACAGGAGGAAATATAAAGAAAAACGATGAAACACCGTTGCTTCACTAGCTCATTTAATAAAAAACAATTAAAAGAAACATGCAATGGGATAGTTTGTCGCTACGGGGGTTGTCATTTCTATCAAGCGTCTACTTAAGTAGATAGAGGAGAGACTCGATGCCCTTAATAGTCCATGACGATTATCTCGCAGGTATCCATTGGTACAAATACATTGTAGGATGAGCCAAATAAACTCTTTTGCACCCTACAAAATATAGCCCCTGCGGTTCTTGTGTATCCAACCTAGACCTCCTTTATAGCGAGCTTAGATTGAGTGGGCGCCACACAAATAACGAGGCTATCTTTGACTTATCATTGAGAGCTTAGTAACATACATGTAGCCAATCGTATATCATTGGTGGTAGGCCACTTGTGTATCCGTCCACTCACTTCATTTACTTTGCTACTACGTAAAGATACCACGGCCAATGGAAAAGAAATCACTTATATATATATATAAAAAAAATAAAATAAAAAATAAAAATAAAAGGTGGATGCATGTACAAATATGTGTGTCAGATCGGCTACTAGTCCTTACAGAGCCTACAAGATAACGAAATATCACGCTCAATACTACTTTTCTTTACATAACCAAAATGAAACTATAACAGAAATCCTCCCCAGTTTGTAGGCCCAAGGAATAGTTTGTGGTCTGTTTGCTTGAGCAGACGAAACGAACCGCTGTAGCCCCCCCTTCAAGCAGGTTTATATGACTTCATCCGGTAGATCATATATCAGGGTCGTTAAGTAGAAAGACATGGCCATAGAGAATCAGAGGCAGCTAGCTGAAAATGCCGTGCAAGGCGGTATCAATAGAAGCAATAGCAGCGGCCAACCAGCACTGGCACAAATAAGTCGCATGGAAAAATACATACAATGAGTTCTTTTGTCATAGTAACACTATATGTAAAGTGCATGTACAATACATGCCGTGGTTTTCATGTCAGCATGCGTTCCTCGCTACCATACAATGTGTTCCCTTTGTCCCTACGGCAAACAGAGCAAGACGTGAAGATCACAACAGAGGGGCCAATGTAGAGTTCCTTGACACCAAAGTTGAGAAAAGAGGGACAGCCTAATGTATTTAGTGTTGCCAAGGGAGTTCTATATAAACATGATGGTTATTATGTTATATGGTTCCGAGTATTCCAGCATGTATCACACAGAGAAGACATTGCATCCCAAGTGTATAAACTAAAATACGTCTTATACATTGTTTCACACTTGGACTACTCTTCTGTTTTGGTCATGGTTCGGTATTGATGATCTTTTTTGCGTTTTTTTTTTGTTTCCGGGAGCTGGACCGCCAAGAATGATAAAGTATCTCATTCATTTACCATTTTCACATATATATACTACAGGGTAGCAACAGAAAAAGAGGTGGAAAGAAAACAAATGCAGAAGCAGTACTACCGTCGCTCCTGGAAACTGCAATGCAGATCAGTCCAACTATGATGGGCAGATAGATGGCTTATATAGGAGCCTAACTTTCTATATCGTCTAGACGGCGACTTTATTGAGTGAGAACCTGCACGATGTAAGAATTCCTGCAGTATAATGGATAGGTCAAACCGATGTAAACGATATCACAGCTAGGATGCGGCCACAGTGTAAATATGAGCAGAAGCCTGGTAGGCATGGAATCTTTTAGGAGGCTCTCTCCAATTGGCTAAAGATGAATGTAGTGTGGCAAATACTAGAACTACATATATAAACATAAATAGTCGAATACAGATACATGTATATGTCGGATTTCGTGTGTACGCTTGATCAAAGGTGATATCATAACAAGGCTAAGCTGTTAGCCCTTGGGACTATCATGACAGCTAGACTCGGTAATCCCAGCAGAGCCATGATAAACGATTCTTTCTTTTCGTGGGACTCGTCCTACTAGCGAACCAGTCTTCGCTTCTCAACAGTACTTTAGACCCAATTCTGGACCTTTCGTTGCCATACGATAGAAGATATTATCTAAGTTACATATAAGAAGCAGGGCAATATTGCGGCTGGTCAAGGCTATGGGTGCAACTATTATATTTTAGTTTCTGTTTCTACGGTCACAATGGGTTATTCTGATGTTTTCTTTTTCCATGTTTCTTCTTCTTTGGCAAGGGCAACGATTGGCACTAGATGAGTGGCTGGGCATGTTGATACATGTGTTATTTCCATCGTATATAAACAATCAGAAGTCGAAATATGTCACTTGAGTACGAACTAATATAGTAAGTCAGTATATTGTGCACTCACACATCAAAGTCATAATACTCTGTATATCAACTCCGTGTAAAAAGCAAAGAAAACAAACAGAGGGGCTGATGAATGGAAAAAAACGAAAGAACCGGTAAAGTAAATTCAAAAAAGAACGCAAAGATTAATTGATCACAGTCACATTCTATGCAAGCCACACAATGACCTGGCAGTACCAGCTTACGAGATCGACCAGCTAAATTTCTGCTTCTAGTAGCTCAGCGGATTATGCCTAGCTGATCAAGTATCTCTATAATATTTTTATCTTGCAGCCCAAAATGAAATGATGAATTCTTCAGATACAGGGCTGCCGTTGCCAATAAAAGAGTCTCATGGCTAAGCTCTTGACGCCAGATTTGCTTCACTTGTGGTGGTATATCCTGTATTGTGATACAAGTGCAAGATTTTATGTTGCTAAAATGAACACCATAAATATAAGCACCGATTCAGACAGGAACTTCTGGCTTAGCATACTCTTGTCTACGTACTATGGTTCGTTGTTTTCTCTACTTCGCACCACTATCCATTATAGGCACTTTTGCCTATCTCGTATTGTCAGAGTCTCGTAAGAGTGTAAATTCATATTCTCTCACTCGAGAATCAACGCTATAATCATCATCATTATTCTCTTCTAATGGTTACTTTCACGTATCTACGGGTGCTATTTCGCCTGTTCCTTCCCGTATAATCTACGGTAGCAGCCGTAAGACTAGGCTCATATCTCCATATCCATTCTATTCTGAAGTCTACATGTAGTTATGCAGAAACTTCCATCTTATAATAGCCTTAGTTCCATACTCGAGGTATGGAAGGCAGATTCTGCACTCAGCATAAGCTACATGGGAAAGCTGAGAATTTGGCAGCTTAGGCACATGATGCTGCTCAATGACATTATTGTCAAAATACGCCAATCTTATGTCCTGTTTGGTGTCATGTGTGCTTCTTAGTTCTGGGCTTCCATACTGTAAGTGCCGGAGAAAGCCGCCGTAGTCATCGTATCATGCAGTGTATGGCAATTCTGACTCAAACGAAGCTCAATTTTGTAACCAGCAAGAAGTCGTTCAAGTTGGCAAGCAATAGAGGAACAAAAATGAATCCCGTTGCAACCGAACATTTCATCATGAACAGCAAACCTCTAGAAAGTCATGCCGCGCCAAGAAAGCAAGGATTTTCTCTCCCGACCTTCGGAAAGTTTATTGCAAGGCTCAGCTTTTTTTACATCGTTATAGAAAAAAAAAGATTTCATACCCCAGCCAACTAGAGAAAAGAGTAAGCAAGCTTATTCTCGCCTAGACACTTAATTTGGTCGGTTGTTAAAATGCCCTTGCAATGTTACTATGTAGTGTTCAAAGGGAAAGAGACCAAGTAGGGTTTGTAACCCCAAGTGCGAAGTGAGTGAACTGTGTTAGTTTAGTGGATAGAATTAAATATAGGAAGAAGATGAAAACCCTTCGATGTCAAACTACAAGCTTCTCAATGATATTTTGACGGATCTTCGATTGTTTTTGATATGCCTATAACTAACACTTTCTGACTCAAGGGAGGATCTTAATTGGCCTGACTTTCTGAGATGCCTTGCCCTGCCTCGTTCTGTAGCCAGTAGCAAGACCTAACATGGTGAGCGTCAGCTTGTATATGTGAGTTGGATATGCTGGAAATAGGAACAGGGAGAATATCAGCAACATTTTCTTACCAGATTACATGTAGTTGTCTGACTCTTGGGCATGATGAAAAGGTAACAAGCAAAGGAAACAAAGAGCCGAGAAGTCTATCCTTGTGCCTGGATGTAGGGTGGTAGAGAGACCTACATGTATTGAGTATAGCACTTATCAGGATGGAATCTACATTATATGCACATACATGCATAGAACATATTTATAGATACACGGCACATGATTATGAGCCAGAGTTTGGTTGAGAAGATCAGCATGCGGCCAATAAGTTCTGTCAGCAACTAGAAAAGTATGTATGCATGTCTTCGCTGGCAACTTTGAGAACTCTCCTTTTCCCGGAATATTCTCTAGTACATATTCTCTTATTAGTGAGTTGAGGAGACGTTGTTCTATACAGCGATCAATATGAGCATTATGAAAAGAAATCCATGATATATATCGTGATTGTGCTAGTTTCACGCCAATATGTGATGTGCTGTGAATATACCATATACCATAGCACATACGTTAGATCATACAGTATTTACAGAGTAAGACTTCGTATCACTGCTGACTAACATAATATGGTGTGGTTAGTTGGTCTCTCTAACTTCAAATGGATTTGATGAAGTAGGATGACTAACTGTGGCTAGACATATGGTGTTTCCTTGGCGACTTCTATTCCAGTTTCTTAGAATTCTATAACATTGCTTTGAAGTAGATTACCAAGCCATTTGTAACACTTAATCATTAAGACTTGGTAGTTATGTGGTGCTCCTGCATCTTCTTTTTCTTGTCTTTGAGATGGGATACGGTGGACAAGTCAAACAGAGAACTGGGAAGACTTCAAGATAAGAAACAAAACACAAGAAAAAGGGAACCTAGAGTTAGTCAGAGTTGAGATAGCAAGGCAAGATGCAGAAGACTCGTACAAGATCTAGGCCTTAGATCAGTATACCCAATGAAACTTACCGAATCATCCGAAAAAGACAAATAAATCAGCAGGTAGCCAGAAGAGGTCGAAATATAAATGTGAATCCCACACCCTAACCCTATGGTTCTGAAGATTATGATACATTGCCTCTTTGGGTTTTTGTACCCGGCAAGTGATGCAGTACTTCAATCGTTATTCTTGCGCTACCTGTTTTCTGTATCAAAGTTGCATCTAGGAGAATCAAAGAAGGCTGGGATTTCTGTTAGGGTAACAGAAACCGTAGCAAAACACGATAGAAAGGGTACAACTGGTTCTTAGTGTTCAGAACCAAGAGGCGTTGTCTTAATAGCCCCGTCAAATCAGCTTTTAGAGCTGAGCCAAGAAAACCGCTGGTTTGGCTATTGTTTTTCGGTTGTCTTTCAGCATACTGCAGGTCAGAGTAAAGAAATATGCTTTTTGGGTTACTGTGCTCTACGCTTAATGTGTGACGCCATGTTTGGTGCTTGTGACTTGAATGAGCTGAATGGGCTTCCAGATAAAAGAAGTTCAAGGTGATCTAGAAAGCAGCACAAGACGGCTAGACAAGTTACATGTTTCAAGTCATAGCAGGATATATTTGAATAGAGCTGATGATAAACAAAAAGCTATTGTAACTTGAAATTTGTATTTGAGTCGGGCTTTTTTGCTCATTTAGATTTCCTGTGATATATTGGCGCCTCATCGTTGTAACTACTTTGATATCTGTTGATCTATGAATGTATCTAAGCCTTGAAAAGGGCGGGTGTGCTTTGACATAAGAGAATGGAATATACATGTTATTAGCGTGATAAATTGTTGCTGATGATTTTCTAGCTTTGTTAGGGAAAAGGTCTTTGACTTATTTCGCTAGCACCACATCATTGCAATGGGAGGCGTTGTGGTATAGTTGCCATATTGTACTCAAACGATCTGTAGTGGATCACTTTATGAGGACAATAGCACCTCTGCTGGAATCAAAAGAACGATAAGGGCTGCATACTGTATTTCTCATACAATGGTGTATATTGACCAGAAATCCATATAACTACATGTACATATATATATACATATATGCAAAAGATGTGATATTGAAAAGATCTTTACGCCTCGTTTCACACACCGTTCGGCTTTTGAATAAAAATCTGTGTGCCAACCTATAGGTTCATGCCCTTCCCTTTCCCAAAAGGGGACGCATGGGTAGTAAAAGGAGGGTGATTGTCGATCATAAGCCTCCAGAATTGTGCTGATAGTAGCACCAACAACAAGTAGAAATAGCGGTGTTTCTGCAGCGTAGTGATAAGTAGTGTGAAGGGAGTGTCTTGGACGCTGAGCCTAGGTGGTTTTGTTCACCCACACATGTTCTTTTTCCGGTTGTGTATTTTGTGAGTTACCCAACAAGAATATTTCACTCTTAGCCGCCTGGTTGATGTGTATGGCACACAAATGTGAATTCATATCTGAGCACAGCACTGGGCAGCCCACTTCTTGCTAATTGGTGTCTTTGTGGCCTATATTGACCCACTGGCTTTGTGCAAGGGCTCGTCCTTTGTTTCCTCATATTTACGGGGAACAACTGGAATTGTTATAGTTTTGAGGCTATAGGACTTAAGCATCACGATAAGGCTAACAGGAATGAGGGAAGAAGAGAAAGAACGGAAGAACAAGAGAAAATCAAGACTACTACTGACACTAATACCGAATGCCGTACACTTACTGGGTTCTAGTACTAAGATATCAAGGAGCATCCCCGCCGGTTCACGGGTCCCGAGGCCGGGCTGAGAAAATAGGAAGAACAGACTTCTTGACTAGTAATTCGCACCAATAATGCCTTCGCTAATGAGCTTTGGGACACGGACACGGAGGGGGGGCTTCTGGTGATGTTCAAATTAAGACGTTAGTAGTGATAGTACTACTACCATGCACGAAAAGGCAACAAATTCGATAGGACAAAATAAGACCTAAAAAGAATAAAATACAGATAGACATGGGGGTGCATAATCAAATAGACACTGCTAAGGGGGCGTGCAGAAGTGTTAGAGAGCGATTCCGTGGATTTCTCAGTGCCCTCGATATAATTATAGCAAGTTATAGGGCCTGATAGTGTTTTCTGGCACTGACAGCAGGAGCTTGATGCCTGCACGTTTTGAGCAGCATCGTAGGCGTTATTCTCCGTCTTGTCACTGGAGTTCCCAAGGAGACAAGAGTCGTCTAGAAGCATGGACATATATACATATGTATGTATGTACATACATATGTTCAAGATGTCAACATGACGGTCACGGTAGCATCTAGTAGATGCAGCAGCGCACGAACTTCAAATATAGACAAGTAGGTTGCTGTTGAGGCTGTCTAGGAATTAGGAATATCTAGTAGATACTACTCAGGCGTCCTTTTGTTCCTACATACTTAATGAGCACTTAAGTCTCTACAACAGCAATGTATATTCTGTAGATTTTACGCGAGAATAAACACACAAAAGAGGAGGAGGGCGTGTATGTAATGTATTTTGGAAGACGAAAAGTGGAAAGTGGGATACAATCGTCAAGCATCACCGCCTATTTCTAGGGACTGACCCAAAAGAGAAGAGGCCGAACATGAATTGGACACCAGCATCAAAACAAAAGGCATGGGCTGAAATCAAGTAGAGACGATCTCGACCTGAATCGAGTCAGAAGAGGATTTCGAGGGCAGAAGTAACAAGAGAAACTATAGGCCAGGCGGGCGTCAAATCTCAACGGCTCCTGGATTTGGCCTGAACATCAAGGAGAAAGACTCTTGGTATCAACAGTGCCAGCTAAGGCGCTGGTTTGGTAAGTTTAGAAACAGAATTCTGACCTTTGTCCTGATAAGCCAGACATAGGGAGAGAATACAAAAGAAAGAAAACAAGAGACTTTGTCTGAACTAACGTCTGATAATCGCCCGGCAAAGCAAGCAAAAAAAAACTGGAAAAAAAGAAAAGACAAAAGTAAGCTAAACAAGGAAAAATAGACATCCCTAGTGCTAGAGCGGAGTTAAGTAATTTTAGTATTCTGAATAGAAAGGATCATAGAAGAAAAGAGGGTTGTTATACTGTGTCGTTAGGTGTTGAAAGGCAAACTACTAGAATCAGGAACAGAAATCGAGTCTCGTAAAAGCTAGTCATAACGTGTTGTGACCTTTTTCATTCATTATTTTTTTTTTCACTTTCTGTGTCAAGCCATATTTAGAACAAGTAATCTATAATTCCCCCTTACCGTCTTTCTCTCAGTGGGTTGAAATTAGTTGCTAACTGGCCCTATAAACGCTACTATATGCAAAAATAAAGAGGAACTCCAGTGTAACTTCTTCCTATTTCTATGTCTCTGGCCCTTTTTCCTCATTATTCCTGGTTTTGAATCCCCTTGCGCCGGCACAGCACAGTTCAGCACGGTTAGAAGACTAGAAGGGGAAATCATGACTTGCTCGGCTTGACTGAATTCCGGGTAGATTTTCTATGGCCGTGCATGCCTTTTTCCATGAACTATCTATATAGACACTTCAAATGGAAGATACTGCCTGGAACCGAGCATAGAAAATAAGTATTGTCAATGTTCAGTACTTGGTACTTTTGGTAAGTTTTGGAGAGTCTGAAGAAACGGTTGAGTTTGAAATCTTGAACCCTCTAATGGGTAAACCATCCTGTCACTGATATATGTACTTGTTACTTGATTTTATTGTTATCTTTTATTCCTATTAGTTATATACATGCTATTTTTAAAAGATTTTATACCGGTCTTATTTATCTTCTGGGTTTGGTTCTCCCATTTGGGCTGTGACCATCCTTTATTTGATAAATGAATTTATCTTTTTATATGTCTTAATTAAGACGAAACTAGTCCTTTTCGTCTTGATCTAGTATTAGTATTGGTATTAGTAGAAGATTCACATCTTGATTTACGGTTCAGTAGAGCTTTTGCATATTCTCCAGCTTGTTGTCAGAGATTCTTTTCCTACCGATTAGCTGGCTATATAGTACTTGATTTCTTCCTTCCCAATATCTATTTGATTCTCGTAAATCTATCTTTGCTTCTGGATCTTTGCCTTTGTTTTTGGCTTAATTCCTAATGTTGTCAGTTAAAATACTAATACGTCTTTTCTTCCACCAGCACTAGCTTATTCTTGTACTTTTTGTTTGTCTACTGCATATTCACTGCGTGAATCAATTATTATTATTATTATTATTATATTACCGTACGTCTCATACATATACACCTGCTTCCTCTGAGGATTACTTTATTATTTTGTCCTTTTCTACATAATATAACCCTCTCGCCTATTCGAGCAGTAGAAAGGATATCGACCAGCCCAGCTTTCTCTCTGTTTTTTTTTTCAATCGACAACAAGTGTTACCATAGCTTCATTTCCAGCTGTAGTTAGTTCTAGCTTGGGCCTCTCTTAATACTTTTAGCTCTGCTAGTTCTTCTAGCTCTTCTAGTCGTTATTTTCCGCCCCTCGTCCTCATCGCCTGGCTGCCGCCGTCTTATATGACCTCGAGGGTCCCCGTATTCGACCCAGCCCTTTCGTTGCCTTGTCTACTGCCGCCGACACATCTTCTATCTTTTTTACCTATCTCTTTCTCACTGCCTCTTTTCACTTTATGATCTATGTAAGAAGCTTGCTTTCCCTCTTTCCTTTATCTTTCCTTCTGTCGCATACTTCTCCGGATACTTTTCACTATATACTGCCAGTCATCCATCCACTTATAACCAATGCTACCGCCTATCTGAGCTCACTTCGTTCTACGACGTCTGTGACTTAGTTATCCATGTGTGTATATTTATAGATATACATCTATTAGTGACGCTTGTAGTGCACTTATAATATCCATCTACCCTTCACTTTCACGATATATGACCCTAGGAACCATCATCGAGTATCTACCTGCTAATACTCAAATCCATACATAGTATTGTCGACGTCACTGCATAGACTCTGTTAGCTTTTTTCGTTTATAGAGCTTTCTCTTCATTGGGTGCAGCTTCGTTTCTGCTCCTTTACTCTCGCTATTTTTGTACCGACTTGTTTCTCCTGCCTTCTTCTTCTTCTTCTCTTTATCTAGTCATAATCTCTAGTATCTCGTCTCTGGAAAGTGAAATCGCCTTCTGCCATAATGCCTGTCTATTGTGCCTATTGTGGTAAGGAATTCACACGCAAAGAACATCTCGAGAGGCACATTCCCACTCGTAAGTTTACCCTAACCTACTAGCCTAGCATGTTGATATGTTCCTTTGGTCTATTGAAGTCTAGCCTTTATCGTGAGCTGACTTAAGATTGATCATCATAGACACCAACGTCAAGCCACATCGCTGCACTGGATGCCACCTATCATTCACTCGCCGGTGAGTTTCTCCTCTCTTCTGTTTTCTGCTACGCTTTGAGCTTTGATGCGACATATACTAGCATATACGCTAGTTATATGCTATGTCAATATTCCTCATGGCATCATCTTCTGCCCCGGGAGACAGGGTCGATCATCGTTGCCTTGTAAATCTACTGCCATATGCAGAATCACCACCCGGCATATCTTCAGCTGAGGCTGATATATCTGCTGGCAACACTGGCAACACTGGCATCCCATCTCCGAACTTGATATTGGCTCGATATTTCGACCCTTTTCGTCATCCTTCACATTGCCCCTTCTTTATTCCCATCATGAAATGATATTGTGAACATCAAGACCTTCCTCTGTCCTGTAGTGTCTTAGAAAGAATGCCGATCCGCTGATATGTTATATTTGTATGTGTTCCTTAGTGATCTTCTGCAACGACACCATTCTACATACCATGAGGCACAAGATCCTCTCAGCTCTACGCCCAATGGCCTTCCTAGTGTGACCGGCCGTACGCCTATTGCTTGTCAGAACTGCGCCAATGCCAAAACGGGCTGTGACAAGCGTGTGCCTTGTTCGCGCTGCGCCGACAAAAACCTGCCGTGCGCGGCGCGCTTTGCTCGTCGCTCATCCAAAGCCGCCATGCGAGCTGCTCAAGCTTCTAGTAATGCTGTGACCAATGCCTTGTTGGCACAGGCTGCCCAGCAACAGCAACAGCAACAGCAACAGCAACAGATACAAGTGCCTCAGATGCCCTTTTTGAACGTTGAGGGTTTGAAGGTGGCCGATCAGCAACAGCAACAGCAACAGCAGCAACTTGTACAGGCAGCAACAAATGTAAATGCAGTCTCGACGTCACAGTCTAATGGCTCGCCAGTAAACATTCTACCAGAGAATGCATCGCCAACATCTAGAAAGCAACATAGCCCAAAGCTGCCGTCTTCAGGTAGTATAGACGAGTTTATACAGATAGGTGCTGGGCCCTTTGTCTCGCCGGACACATCATACGGCGATCTCATGTGGACTGGCGCAGATTACACTCTCGATAGCCTGGCTATGTATTCACACGGTCTGCCATCACTTCCACACAATGATATTCCCATGCCGTGCTTTCCAGGCATAGATGACTTGTCACCAGGAAGTGAGATGCTACCTGGGAGTAGCACCTCCTCTCGGGGCTCCATTCATACACGGGGCACTAGCATCATGTCAACAAACGAGTTCGATAACCAGTTCAAAGCCATTGATACCTCTACCGTGACTCCTGGTATGAGTGAAACCATTGAGGAGTTTGAGGTTGTCATCCATG